>BGZK01002701.1:0-45357 GCA_005406025.1 Eumeta japonica
GATATGGTATTAGACAAGAAATAGGATTTCAGAAATAGGTATTAAAGCAAATAATTGTAAAAATAATAAATTTTGTAGCTATATTCATAACAAATGTCACAAATATTTTAGATTACATTTATAGATTTAAATAGCATTAATTTATCGTTATAAATAGTTATAATTTTTTGCGTTTACTATAATGACAAATTAACATAAGTTATTACAAAAAGAAAAAAGAAATCATTTTATCAACGCCTTATATCTTTACACATTTAAATAAAGCCTTATTTTATTTCATCTTCGGAAATATAAAAGAGGAATAGACAGAAAACCCTTCAAGGTCTACTTATTTCATTACTTAAGATGAAATAGTAGGCGTACTTCATCTAATAGTGCCTATACGTTAATAATACATGCGTTACTAATTTTTTTAGTTAATTATTTTAAGCGTTACAATTAATTTCTGAGTAAAATGTAAAATTATATACAAATTTGAAGATCAGTACAGAATGGTGCTAAATCTAACGTCTTAGTGTTCTTCAGTGAGTGTAAAGGAATGTTAGATATTTTGATATAGAAAAACTAATAACCATAGAAAACAAATTAATTCCTATTTTAGTTTCCATTTCATTAACTATGAAAATTTGTTTTTGGCGACAATTTAAAAAATGTAATTAAAGCAACCACAATTCCATTAATTAAAAACAAAGTAGGCAGAGAGACTGTCGAGAGAGTGAAAACTTGAACCGTACAACATTTTTTTTATATATTATCAACAAGTGTAATATCAAACGTAAAAAAATGTAATTTGTAAATTGAAACCATTAGTTTGGTTTCACATCTATCGGCACTCAAAGCAACTGTTAAATATATTTTTATATGGTTTGTTTATTAAAAGTAAAATAGTGTACGTACAAATTTTAATGTTTGAAGTGGGAAATTTGAGACTAATAACTATAACGTTAGTGTACATGTTAAGAATTGAATTTCTAAATTTAAATCTTTTAACTTACAAAACAACATTAACGATGTTAATTTTAAAATATACCATTAACATGTTGGACCTGATAACGTGAATTCTTAAGATTTTACACATCCGAAAATCACCTAACGTGCCTATAAAAGTTTTCATTCAAAAATATTCATAAAAACTATAACGTGAAAAATAATAGGGTTAAAAACAAGCACAAGATTCTTCATTAATGGCTCGGTATTAAAAACAACTACCGATGACAAAAAGCGAAACTCATTGATAAAATTAAACATTTAGATTTTAAAGTACTATAAAATTTCAGTTCTAAATGTATTTCACTTATTTAATATATTTCCAGCCGTCCGTTTTAACGGCCACAAAAGTCGACAACTGACAAAGCTGTACTCATAGATGATACTTTCAAACGAATCACAATGAAAGCGAAAGTTTATTAAAGGGATAATTATCGTCTCACAAATGATCGCGGTGCGCGAGTAACGATTGCGAAACAGCGGCGCAGGAGTCCGTTGGCAGACGGCGTGACCGCGGGTCACTCTGTGTAGAATGTGGCTCACAAATCACCGGCTCACAGTCTGAAATGATAGGGATACGTTCGAAATATGTGTGATGATTTAATTAATGCAGTAGTTTTCGTTTATCATGTCAACGATCCTGTTTTCAGGACTTTACGGTTGTATCCAACTGAAATTTTGGGTTTTGTACAATTGTGTCGACAAACATGTGTTGGATTTAGTAAATTATTTACACTTTAAAACATGTTTACAGTGTAAGCTGCGTTTAAGCGTTTTAGACAGGCCCCAGGGTCAGTGGCAGTGTGAGACCGATGCGAGTGATATCTTCGATTAAAAATAAACTGTCGAGAATCGTGTAAGGAATGGCGTTTAATGTCGAATACAATACCACTAAAATGTATCAATTAAAACGGACCTTTTTAACTTAAGAAAAAAATAGTTTATTTAGGAATGTTTGAAAACAATCATTACTTAAATTTTACGAGGGGACTGCAGATTATCCTATACATCGATTTAAGGCATTCTTAATATTCTATTATCAAGTAATTTTATTAGAATGTCGTCTTACGCCCTCGGCCCTTCACAATTGTGCAATGAATACAATATTATTTAAGAAAACAATTTTTCACTGAAAAGCCAGATTCAAAATTAAACCTTGTACATACATTTACATTGATTTTCATTATTTTTTTTTTCCCTAAGACTAACCACTTTTAACTACAATATACGTTTTTCTAATTTAGTTACTTAGAATTCGTTCTAACCGACTCTATTCTGCCACAATACTATTTGAATATTTATTAAGACCTCAACTAGATTCATTCTACTTTCAATTTTTTTAAACAGAACCCTATTCCTCGATCTTCCCTTTTGCACATGTTTTTGTTTAGGTATAACTATCTCCCTTTGCCATGAAATTACATGACAAGGACGATATAAAGAATACATCGGAGATGTTATATACCACCAACGTTTACTTCAATGCTTATTCACACAATGAGAATTTTTGTATGGCACATGCAGAGAAAATATACGTATAGTACTGGTTTTTCCGAGCTACTATCTCTGTAAATTGTCAGACTTTTAGTTTTCATATAAAGTCATTACAGGTAATCTTCTTCTCTTTCTTTTGAAACGGTAACGTAATTTCGATTTGTTTTATTAAACTACAGGAATCCTAATGAAATTAAATATGTTCTAGATTGTAACATTATGTTCGTCGTCATCCCGTACCGCAGACATTTTCTACGTTTAACTGAATTTTCGTGTAACTGAAACCATACAAATTAATTGTCGTTTATTTTCATATACACATAATCTTTGTGATTACGTAGTCATATGTCGCTACAAAATGAAAACAAAGTAACAGATCATATCAAAGGACACCCTATCTCACTAATTATCAAACATTACTAGAGTTTGCAACCTTTGAATCTGGAATACAGATTTCTGTCGTGACGTAGACAATTATAATATAATTATTGTCTGGGTTCAGACTTTATGAAATCCCAAATATCCTATTCCTAATCATTAGAAATAGCGCTCACCCGCTCACTTTGCCGGGCGTAAATTTAAATTTAGTATTTTTATTATTGAAATGTGGTTCCGGTTTCGGGCCCGTGAACATAGAATCAATTCCCTTCATCTTCTATATCGGCCGACTTTTCTATCAACTTTGATCGCGATCATCCTGTCTCGATGTGTTCTGATTCGGCTGAGTCCGGTTCCCGTCCCGCTCTCGATTCCAATACAGGGCTCGATACTTTCCTTGGGTATTAGTGGTATTGCTAATAAATTATTATTTATACAGAAACGGACATTCAAACAAACGATATTATAGAAATCCTAAAACCATCCATAAAATGATTCCGCATCGAACGGTCAAATCCACACATATACATTCAGCAATTTTAACACGATTGCTTTACAGACAGAACCAAAACCATTTTCTTTATATAGTAAACATCTGTACAAAACTTACTTTTACATTTTTTGTATTATAAATAGCCTATAACCTTCTACAAACAAATCCGCGTTGTATGATCAAGTCCCAATTACCATCCGTCCAGCCGTCACCGTAAGATAAACATCCCTACAAACATACTTTTACATTTTTGATAACAGACATAACCACTGACAGTGTGCACTCTATCAAACTAAAAAAAGAGTGTATAACAATAAGAGACCGGATTACCATAGAACGAATTGAACCAGAGATAAGGTGACTGACTAACGAAACATTATCAAACTAACCACGTGCTGTCTGAACTTTCTGTTAAAATTGCCAAAATAACAAATATTGAAAATGATATAAATGAATGCAAGTTTACTACAGATAATTCAGGATATATAATAATACACTCTTGCCTTTGAGTAAAAAAAAACATATGATATACTCTATGTAAATTTAGCCAAACTCACTTTAGTTTCTATTATGTCATCGGAGATGTCGTTGCATACAAAAAAATGTATGACAAAACAAATGTCCTTCATGTTTTTTTTTTTCGTAAAATTTTACATTTTTGATTAGTTATTCTGCTATTCGGGGCGGAGACAAATACAACAAACCAAAGATCATAAAATCTGTGCAACGTTCTTGAGTTATAAATAGCAGAACTAAGACGACTTTATTTTATATATGAAATTTTACAGGATATTGTAAAATTTCATAAGGAAGATATAAGATGGATAAACGCGAATAAATCAAAACGGAGACAGTGAATAAGTCGCGGGCTGCTTTCTATTGGAGATGCGATTTTAGACATGAATCGGTACTGATATTGGGGTTGAGTTTGGAGTCAGCGATTCTCTTCTGTGGTCATACGGAAAAAGTCTCAGGTGGCCGATAGCTACATCATCAGAGTAAAATAACAGGAAAAATAAATAATATGAAATATATGAACTTGCTTGTAACACAAGTTACATATCAAATAAGTAGTCCTATTAACTCGCTATTTTGAGTACATCCGATAATTTACAAAAATAATACCTTAAAGGTCGGTTATATTTTGTGCGTGTCAAATGCGATTTGGCAACGTGCAATTACGATCGCAAGAATATGGCGTGTGGACAAAATAATTGTTTCCTTGTTGTTTTTCGAATACTCTACCGTACCCTTCATCGATTAATGTTCCTTTTTGTTTGTTTGCGTGCGAAAGCGAAAGAGTTTGTAAAAATGTGAATCGGATCCGTAGCACGTATGTAAAAAGAAAATAAAGCCAAAGAAGTATACTAGTGTTCTTTATTTAGTAATCTGTTTTGCACGGCATTTGTATTTAAATGGCTCGCATATAAAGTACTAAGATTTATTTTTTTTTAATTTCTCTTAATGTAAACCATATGTATGAATGTATACCTACTTTGTTATTTTCCCAAATACATTTCATGTTTTAAAGTACTTACAAAAATATTTTATTCCGAAGTTAGTCTGTAACACTATATACCATAACAAGTCATCCAATTAATATGTTATCGCGAATAAAGAATCGTGGCTAAAAATAGCTGCTACTATAAATAAGAAAACTGCACTAGATCTCGTCTGTGACAAGACTCGGACGAACCACGATCCGATAATAAATATCTGAAGCTATCATTTCCGGCGGTGATAAACGACTGAACGTCGTAAATCGGTTTCGAAAATATCGTCAGTAGGCTAATATCACTGTACAATTATGACTATGAAAGTAATAGAACGTTGATATAATATGATACTAGCATGACACCCACGTTCAGTTATATTACTTTATGCCCGCGGCTTTCGCGGATAGGCGTTTCCTGCTTTTCTCTTCGCCCTATCATAATATTATAATGCACATGCAAAGACACTATGAAAGATAGACACAAACCAAATAGGTGGAATATTAAAAAAGGCATACATGCAAAAGAAAAAGATATGTCAGATCGTTTCAAGTTATTGTGGCAGGATTACGCCGTGGTCACCTCGGCTATGGCACTAAGATGGGCCGACTTGACCGATGAAACACCACACTCTAACAGAATATAAACGTGAAGTGGTGGCTTATGCTGTTGTATTTCGTCCAGTGAGTGATAATTCCCTTCATCACTCCACTCTCATGGTTCACCCTTCCTCCATCAGTCACCGTCCCTCGATCAGATATCCAATTCCTATCCCAGTTACATTTTCGTGGGTCGCATTGTCGTTTGCCCCGCGATCTGGTACAAAAAAGTAAAAAATTGTGGTTTCTGTCTACCGCTGTGGAAAATGGGCTTCCGCCTGTCCTAGTCACACAATTTAATAGTAAAAACAATATATACTAACAATGAAAACTGATTAATGTTCCCGCCATCTTATACACATTACGGTCAGTTAATTCCTTCGTTTGTGATGAAATCGAAACCAGATATTCAACTGTTTATTGATAATGAAATTTTAATAATGAAAATAAATAAAACAAAACTAAGCGACTTAGTGAATATAAGAGTAATTATAATAGTGATGAAGATGAAGAAACATGAACAAAGATGAAGTGCAGGGAGTGCATGTTGTTACGTTACGCCTGCGCAGCGGCCCGGGAGTGTCACGTTCTACATCAATTACAGTTCGCCTCCCTGCGAGTTACTCAACAAGCTTTATAAATTGTCAGTACATTTTCTAACTGATTACCGAATGCAGGTAATGCAGTAGATTAAGCTCGTGACACAAATGCTAGATATTTATTTATCGTATGTCTACTACATCCTACAATGTACAGTAATGTGTACAATGTGCACAAAATGTGTATACGTTAAGATTATATAACATAAGAATGTAGGTCTACAGTTAACTGTACAGTACGGGATAATTAACTATAATTACTATATAATACGGCATATAATATTTTAATACATTGTTGTAAGAAGAAAAAAAGGAGACGACATTGTAAAATAAAACAGATGATAAGAAAGCTACAGTTATTGTATTGTTAAGGCAATTAATATATAAACATAAATAATTTAAGGTCCAACGTATTCACCCATTCTGCGCTGAATATTTAAATTAATTTCACGCAGAACGTCAATCGATGGACCGATCAATGGACATTTGTCACCTCGATATTAATACTTCTAGCTACAAAAGGCAAATGAGAAACTTAACGCGTCGATGCTGTCAAAATAGGACCTTAATCTGCTGGTAAACAATGTTTCGACCGGTATTTTAAACGACCATCCGGCGGAAATCGTGCGGACCGGTCGGCCGGCGACAGTGAGTATCGCGGACGTTTCACGATCCGGGCATGCGTACGATATCGCCTCGCTGTCGGCCGGTCGCCGATCGGCGGTCATCTCATGGTATTGATGGCGCTTTAGGCAAACGCGGTGATTGAGAGACCATTATTGAGACGAAAGATAAAAACGTATAATATATAGCGTGATTTAAATCTATTTCTGATCTTTATCGACCGTATTTTCGAACAATCGCATAGAAATCGATTTATGGGTCTTTATGAGTAAACAGTGATAGCAGTTTTGTCACATCGATTTGAAAAATATATGTCTCGTAATAGATTACCTATATGATTATTCATTTCTTTTTAATTCTTATGACGCATAACCATATGCACTTTTATTCAGCAATTCCATATATTTTAAGATCTATGTACGAATAGTGAAACTTATCACATTTTTTTACTAATTTCCACGTCTATCTGTTTGTTAAAAATAGTAATGGATTATAATGATGTACATATAAGTAAGGTCTTTTCAAAATGATATTAGATAACTTGGCATATAACCTTATTAGTTATATGCATATGCTTTTATATACGTCTATCTTTTCTACATAATAAAATAATATAAATGAATACATACATTTATGTAAGTATGCAATATTATTCTTAAGTCGCAAACATTTATGTATACAGAGAATAAATTTAGTTTCTTTTTCTTACATAAATGCGCGTAATTAGTGTATTTTATCGCACAAAGTCTCTCAGAATATGAGACAAAAACCTGTCAAGAACATGTCGGACTACGCTTAGTGTAGGTTTCTAAGTCGTTAGTACAAATAAATGCACTACAGATGAAAAACTGCGTTGTTATACTTTTTCCATGTCTCCATGTTTGATAGGTATAAGTACCTTAGTCGCCTATAACTAGACTAGGTAGGGATGTATAAACTAAAGTACACTAGTAAAAGAACGTATCTTCATCGTAATTATGTCTTTTTATTGAAAAACGAAGTTTTTCAGCAATATCTCAAAAATTGTATATCCACTCATATTGAAGATAATTTTCAATGTTTGTTTCAAACGTTGAAGCGTTGAAGCGAATTAAGCGTTGTCTTTGTAATTTTTTTATATTTTTTGACACATGGTTTAAGAAATAAAGGAGGGCGAGACAACATTTCTGCTACTTTCGGAGCGATTATTTCCGATAATATTCAATTAATAAAAAAAATGTTTAGAAATCTTAGTTTTTTTAAAGAACTGTCGAAATATGTGCCAATAGTTGATGTTTGTTACATGTATGAAGTGCCTCCCTAAAAATATTTAGTTTTGTTATTTAACTACCAAACTAAGCAGCGGCTTATACAAGACACTTATACTCCAATATTAATGTATATCTTGTAGTTCTTGAGTAAAATGCTTGTTACATGCGGCCGGACGGACGAACGGACGTTAAGAAACAATAAGGGTTCCGTTTTTGTAATTTTGGCTCGGAAGCCTAAAAAATTGTTCACAAACAAAGACGAGACGAATAGAGAGGGCAAATGTAGTCCTAGGTATAAATACCTCGCAAGCGAACGATTAATTTATTTAAGACCACAACCTACACATCTTTCATACACTCAAGTTACCAAAATCGAAAGCAGTATGTGTATCGAGGAACATGTAAAGAAACCGGCTCAAGGTTAATTGAAAGATGATGAGGAAATTTTTGATTTAATAAATACAGTGTCCGCCGTGGCGTCGACCGTTATATACGTTTTCTGTCACCCTTTAATTCGTACCCGAGAAAATGATCGACGACGGTAAGAAAAAAGACGTCAACCTAAAAAAAAAAAAAAAACGAAGCCGAGTTCGAATACCCATTAAGACGTCAGCGGTAATTCGAAACAATCGGGCCGAGATAAACGTCCCGATGGCGAGGGCCCGTGAATGTGTCCGCGGCGCGGCAGGGCGCGTCGTTCGCCGCGAGCGGACGGACTCCGGTGGTTTATTTATCACGAGCGCGAAGGAATACAACGGCCGCCGGATCGATTATTGTTTCATTGATGGAGCATCGATGAAACGTGTCTCGGTGTCTCGAATTGTATAATTTGGCGATTTTTTTTAATTTTATGTCCTCCAGACGAACAATGTTTCCGGGCGACACTGCACTGGCCAGTTATTAACTTTGTATTGGAGTGAATTTTAAAACTTTCCTTTGTAGATGTATTTGATAACGGAATCGACACTTGAATTACTGTATGTTTTCGACTTAACGAAATTCTTGCACTTTAAAGCAATAGTGAGTAATTTTGTTATTTTGTTCATGACAGTTAGTAAGTATCTCGTTTAGTATGTTGCGTGAACTCGAATATTTTTTATGTGAAATACTGTGAAATTACACAAAACAAAATATAAATATGAAATAGTGCAAAGACACAAAAAATGTTTATCATATTTTCCACTTATGGATAAATATGACACAAAAATTCTAAATTTCGTAACTTAATGTTTGATAATTGAATTTAAATTATAAAGAAATGTATAAAGTATTTTGTTACATCTACCAGCAAATTTTATTTAACACTATTTTGCGATATAAAATAAGAAGTCGATCAGATAACACCCTGAATATTTAGTCTCTAAATATGCTGTAATTGTGTAATAAATACCCTTTCCATTGCTAGATATATTGTAGTGTTTCCTTGGCTGACACCGACACCAAAAATAACAATAATTGTAACTACATTATATTATCGTAATAATTTGAAGACTTTTAAGTAGTCTAGTATTTTTCATTTCATTATATTTAGGAAAACTCTAAAAATATTTTGATTATTGTTTGTTATTCATAGGTATGTGTCGAGTCAAATTTGAAGTGGGTAGGTACCTACCTACTTTCTTGCGTGGTAAACATATAGATCGTACATTCATATTGATGAGTAGAAAAGTAAGTAGATTATTTAGTTGTAGAAGAATTCGATTTTTAGTACATATTAATTTGTTTTGGAATCAGTTTTGTTTTGAAGTCGGTTTTTGTTAAAATTTTACAGCATAAAAATTCTCTGAATATCCGCTGAAGTCCCCAGGGTAAGATGTCGCATGACATTAGGCTATGGAATTAGTCAAAATAAACGAATCCGACAGTTTGATATCGGATAAATTTCTTTAATCGTATTACTCTAAAGAATACTTTTACTATTGTTCGAAACATTTTCATATAGTTTTTCATTTTTAGGGTTCAGAGCCAAAATGGCAAAAACGGAACCCTTGTAGTTTCGTCCGTCCGTTCGTCCGTATGTCACAGGAATTTTATTCAAAAACTATACGACGTATATTAATGCAATTTATAATGTAGGTGTTTTGTAAAAGCCGCTACTTAGTTTCGTAATTAAATAACAAAATAATGTTTCTAAGGTGGCACTCCTTATACATAACAGAAGTTGAACAAAACTTTTTTCAGCATACATCAATGTGCGGTATATATTACGACAGTTTTTTTAAAAATATGTACTTTAAGGTTTCTAAGCAATTTTTCTGGTTACGAAAATAATTTCGGAAATAATCGCTCCGAAAGTAGCAGAAATGTTGTCCGCTATTTTATTTTTTAAACCGTATGTCAAAAAATATGAAAAACATAGGGAAGGTAACCCTTACTAAATACTTTCAACCAAAACTATTTTGAAAATGACAGGATATACTGTTTTTGAGTTATTGTTGAAAAACCGCGCTTCTCAACAAAATAACCTATGTGCTATGAAGATACGCTCTTTTGCTGATGCACTTTAGTTTTTACTAATTTAATATTACTAATCGACATACCTACTTGTTTTTCTAGTTATAGGCGACTAAAGTGCTTTAAATTATTTAAACTATTCTGTGCGGGAAACACGGAAAACTGAATACCTAATGGTTTCGGAACCCTAAAATGAGCAGGGTCCGACATGATCTTGGTCGGTTTTTCTTATTCACATTTTCAAAAGGGCTTCCGTACACCTTACCTGACTTTATCACATTATTTTTGTTGCGCTCTATAATTTTTTTTTTGAACTCAGATAAGCACAACCTAAGCCATCTCAACAATCAGATATGTAAAAATTAAAATGTAAATATAAATAAAATTTTATATTTTCTGACTACATCTTTCTAGCCCACATTAAATTATACAAGCAAAGCGATCCTTACAACTGCGGCTCACCCGCGTCCGCGCGCTGACTTCGCACGGCCGGCAGGTGGGTGTGCTTGTAAATTTTAATTGCGCCGGCGCCGCCCACGTCGCGAACTGCCTTCCCGCACTCGCCGGATGAACTATCACCCTGAGTCAGTGGCCCTCGAGAGTTTTATTGCTCGTCGTCGTTGATTCAGAATTATGAGTGTGCGCTCATTTATCGCGCACGTTATTACTTCGTGTTAATTTTTAAAGTGCACTATAGATTCGAGATTATAAAAATTTAATTTAATAAAAAAATTACGCTACTGACGTCAAAGGAGAGCCACAGCTTAACGCTTATAGTCAATCAATATAATCAGAATACAACACATTTTATATTCTGTTACGACTCTTCCAGAAGTTGAAGTATTGTGACTAAAAAATTTCTAGTGTATCCGATTTTCGTTTAAAATGAATAAAAGTTATTATATATTGCAATATCAATTATTGAAGATAATCGTAATGATTTAAATGACAAAATGAAACAGATAACTCATTGTGCATACCTCTAATATTGGCAAGTGACAATTTTCAATATTACTTTTGAATAGAGGTATCATCACTCTTTTCTAATAGAGGGAAAAAAATGCAAATTCTATTATTTATTCTACATACTGTTTTACGATTTTTTTAGTTCCATTGACACACAACGAGTTGTATAATAATAATTGATATACCTTCACTAATTAGTGTATATTGTTCAAAAGTTAACATCAATTAAAATAGACAGTTTACCGTCAATAAGTTGGTAGTGACCTTACTTGTTACTTTGTTTAACAATTGTGATTATTTTAATATAAAATTAAATTAAACAACCCGGGTATTAAAGTGTTATAGGTGTAGTATAAAACACTATGTGTCACTCGGCAGCAACTACGATACGCAACCGGCGTGCTCGACAGGTACGTTCGCCACGGGATGAATATTTAACAACCCAGCACGTATGGACGCATGCGTCAAACATTTTTTTTGGCGTCAAATGACCGCCCAAAAGAGAAGAGCTCTCGTAATAAAATACTGGGGATTTGTCCTCCGTAATAAGTATTTTACTATGCATGCGTTAAAGCCGCGTGCGGCCAGTAACGTTGAAAAAAAATCTACTCCTAAGAGAATTATCTCGACCGGAATTGAGATCAAAAGTGTGACTGGGAACGCGATTTTGATCGACAGCGTGATCGGTCGGTATAAAAGATGAAGGAATATATTCTTTGTTCACGGGGCGGAGTTGTGAGTGAAAGTGAGTACAGTCTAAAATAACAGGTGAGATAGTAAAGCCTTTGTAATTTTATTTGGAAATTTCACCATCTTAATTTCAAGTTATATAGACATAATTGACTCGAAATAGCTTGATCCTGAAAACTTGCACGAAAAAAACAAGTAAAACATTATCCAATTTATGTAATTAAATTAATTAGTCCACTAGTTAGAATGAATCACAAATTCCGACCGTTCTCTGATACCACTCACGACTATTTCGGAGAGCGATGACTGTACTATTCGATTTTATTGCTGATTCTGCCATATCGTAGAATGTCTTTAGGTTATGTTAAAATTACTTTATGTCCTTTGGTTAACGTGCAGAGACTAATAATGCCATACAGTGAAGAAAAATATGGACAAGTCGATTAGAACTCGCATCGTGATGGGTCTTACAAACAAAATTATGTATGTATATATTTTGTCCATCAAGTCTCGATGATTTTTGTCTGTTTTGGATAGCGACACTGGAGAGATGTTGATCTCAGGAATTCTGAAATTTTTGCTTTATTCAAAAAATTTTTAGAAATTTCTTAAAATATTCGAATTTTAGAAAATCTTAAATTTTCATAGCGCGAAGTTAAAAGATGTTCTCTCATATATTAGTCGACAATCAGGTCCACTTTCCAATTGTAAATGTAATTTTATAAACGTAAAAAGATAATTTTTCATAAGATATAACTATAAATTATCGATTTTCTTTTTCCTTTCGTCCATGGAAGGTACCCAATAGATTTCGATTCACTTGAGAGCTTCAAAATATAAGGCGTAAACAACCGTATTTTTGGATTACATTGACTTAGAAGCTTGTTTTTTTACAGCTTCAGGTGACTGCAATCTTAAGTATTTGGTATTAATTTCAAATAGTTACCTTCACGCGTTCCTCTGAAAAAGGGTCTTAACAGAAGGGCAGACGGACAGATGGACGGAGGGATAGAAATAAGAACAGATAGATAGCGATCCTATGAGGGTTCCTTTTTCGCATTAGTGGTACGGAACCCTCAAAATGTATAAGGTGTCTATGTGGATTTCGTAGTTAGTGGTCGCTAGTCATAATGTAAGGGCTCCAATAATCAGTCTCTAGATGTATTATTATAGTAAACATCATATTATGGAAAATGTAAGGTTTCAAAAATATCGATTTGTATGATGAACCTTTTGATCCATGCCTGCGACATACAGTAACATGCAATATACAACCTACCGCTGACCCGCGAATCTGTCGTTCCACTACGCATCCTCGTAAAACGAATTAGATAATGATTCGAACAGATTGACAAACATCAAACACCTAAGCAAGTCTTAATTTTCTATATATCTTGAAATATGCAGACAGTCACATACACCAGGGTGTCAGGAGTGTTAAAACTATCAACAGATGTGCTCCCAGCCACCTCGCTTAATGCATGTTATGCAGTGTGTTCATACATCATGCGTCAAACGCGACGTATGAACACACAAATACATCATATGTCAAAGGTGACAGAAAACCCCTCCACCGACAATCACTAATAGACATGCTTATCGGTTGTCACGGAATAACCATCGCTGTATGATTGCCCAAATTGTCACAGACAAGAGACCAATAATGCCGATTTGTAAATATCAATATCAATATTTAAGATATTATCTTAATTTTAACGTTTTAAAATTTCAAACGATTCCAGGACATTTAATTTTAAGCATTCACATACATGCATAATCTTTGTGATTTTTACAAGTTTGTAACCGGTCTCCATCAAATGTTTAGCAATATTAGATTTGTCCCCTATATTGACCCTATAATGAGCCTTTTTCATGTTAGGAATCATAAAACAGTATATTCAAAATGTTCATTAAAACATTTGAAAATTTTGAGGGTTGTTGAGGATCAAGATCAGAAATTAAAATTCATTTTATGATCACGCGATTAGACCACAAAACGGGCCTTAATCAAATATCTACGATAATAATAAAAGGTAGTCAATTTGCACGTGAATTTTATCATCAAGCTATTTAAATCCAACGAAAGAAAAGTATTTTTAAAAGTATTGCATCAAAATTAAAAAGATAGCCTTAACAAATCGCTAAATCTACAAAGCGTTAGATCTACAGCCATAACGAGGATTAAATATTTTTTCTTCTATACTATTTTATTAGTAATAATAAAAATGTTATCGATAAACTGTCAATAAAGTGAACTGTATTATTAATGGAACGTAATCTTGCGCTGTTGCATTTCGTTTTAAAGTAATTTTATTATGAAACAGTACAAACAGTAAATGATTATCAGGTAAAAAATTAAAAATGAATACGCTAATATTGCCACAATTTATGTATTAATATTGATTAGAAAGCAAAGAGTATTGGGTAAAATATTTTAAATGCATCCATTGAGAGAATTTAATACGGTTAACTCTTTATAAAATTTTATACTCATCCCGAGCTGTTACCAAGTAATGATTTCTGTCCCATCTCTCCTTAATAGAACTCGTTTTTACGCAGTAACAACTTAGATCCCTGAGCCGCTTCGGGGCGCTTAAGGACTCGGCCCTTAATTTGAAATATAGAATCGTCTCAGCGTTGGTGCGATTAAAAACTTGACACAACAAATAAAGTTGATAATTAGACTGCTTAATAATCTCGAATTGATTAGCGATTGCTTTATTTTATTTTGACAAACACTAATTGTATTGAGATTTTTCCTACTTTATCACCACCGGCGAAACAATAAAGCAGCGGCTCGGACGGTGAGCAAACAAGCCAGAGATTTTGACTTAGCGCCTTTCGTATCGGAGTGGCTGCCTAACCCACTCGGGCCGCGGTGGCTGTCAGTATGACTTCAACATGCGTTAATAATTCGACACCATCCGAACGTAACTATATGCGAAAGCTACTTGAATAGAAAATGGAAACTGTCCACAACCGGTCTCAATGTACCGAAATTACAGATAACACCATCGCCGCGTTGCGTGGAAGCATGTGGCGACTGTTATTAAATAAACGACAAAGTCTAGCTATTAAATATACGACAATTAAGGTGTCTCATTAAAACTGAACGAATTTAATTATGAAAACCAGAAACAGTTCTATATGAATCTGCCAAAAATGTACTTGGTCATGAATAAATGACAGATGTCTACTTTTCTTTGTAAATACAAATATTTACGTAAATGTTCCTAAGAAAGATGATTGATTTTTAATCGGTTTTCGTTGTTATGAAAAACCTATATCAATCAGAAAGTTTATATTATTTGGTCGATTATATTGAACAATCAAAAAACGCCTAAGTTACTCAAGAAAACATATAAAAAAAGATCAACATACTTTATGAAATTAAGAATCAATCTTAAAAGAACTATTTTAGAACATCAAACAGAGATTAATCTTATGTGAAGTATTACTTGAAAATACAGTTTTGTAGTCGTATCGAAATCAAATATGAAATAAATAGAAAACTTCCTCAACTATTTTTATTTGTATTTGTCCATAAATATATAAACTCCAATCAACAATGACATTTCAATTGGACGCATTTCATGCCGTTGCACAAGTATTCAATAACGTATTAATAAATATTCTATACTTATGGAGTAATACGATTACTAAGTTCGTGTAGGACGTCTACATTATCATAACTTTCTAGGTAATAATGTGTAGAAACGACTAATAAAATCGCACTGCTTTCTATATCCCTTCGTGTTGCCTGGTAAACTGTCATAATACGGTTAGTTTATTAATATTACAATTTCGATTAAAAGATCATTTGCCTCAGTCTCGTAGAAGTGAAACGTGTGTTGACAGTCATTAATATCAGTACAGTGCACAGAAACATATTAGGTAAATCAACGTTCAAAATATAACACATAGTTAATGAAAAGAAAAGAATGTTAATAAATTAACGAGATATAAATTAGAATCTCATTTAAAATAAGTAGTAAGCGAAGATTATAAATAAAATCTTATATGACTGTATTTAGTACATTTAGCAATTAACTTAGAATAATAATAACAGAAAATGTATAATCCATTATTTGGCAAATACGACAACGAAGTGTTTATACTATATCAAATTCAATAGCAGTGATTGGAATTTACTTATATGTATTTTAATTCTATAAGGGAGAAATGTTAAAAGCATTCATTGATTCAATTCGTTCAAGGGCCCATTGATGCAATTGTTGTAGAACTTTTAGGTTCAAAATTACATGTTATTCAACTTTTATTTGCTTTTTATGCAGTTTGTATACCATTCGAGGATGGGACTGCATTACTGTTCACTGTACTGGTTGTATCGACCACATCGGTGATGTTCATATCCATTTTATAGCTTCATTCGCGAAAATTATAGCGATGAGTGGAAAGGAGAAATTTTACATCTTTTAAATTTATAGTTAATAAAACCATCTGAAATAAAATATCTAAAGCTGACTTTTACTCCTCAACAAAAAGGCTAATTTATTAAATAAATTTTATTGAGGTATCGTACTGAGAGTAAAGATTTGTTATAAATATTGAATGTTGACTTTTATGAAATAGCGAAATAACTTTTATAACTTAGTTTATGACAGACTAAAATTATTTCTAATCATTTATTGTAATACATGTAAACTTAATTGTGGAAGATTTGTTATTGTTGATACTTACATGTAGCTCGGAACTGCTATACTAACATATTCGGTCGGAGAAGTTTTTAAGTATTTTATAAGTGAAAAGTTCCAGTAAAATCTTTTTCGTTATGCTGTTTCCATTTAGCTAGTTTTGATACCATTAAATACATGACATTTAAAAAAAAAAAAAAATATAAAGCGAAAACGTGTCCCGCCACTTTTCTATTGTTTTGTTGTCCACCAAAATTAAACGAATCTAATGCAGAAATTCGATACATTTTGAAGTTTTATTACAAAAAAGGGAAAAACGGTACACAAGCCGCGAAATAAATTGTGACGTTTAAAGACATAATGCAGTGTTGGAAAGAGTAGCACAGAACTGGTTCTAACGTTTTCAGTCCGGTAATTTTGATGTCGAAGATGAACTTCGCTCTGGTCGACCTGCTACGGATAAAGTCGATGCCATTTTGGAAAAAGTACAGTAAGATCGGCATATTAGTTCTTATAACAAAGCTGAAGAGCTGGAGATTGACCACAAAATAGTTTTAACCCATTTGAAAAAAAAGCTGGTCATACAAAAAAGCTCGATTTTGGGTCCCATAAGAGTTCACTGAAAGAAATACTTAAAATAAATCGTGTACTCATTTGCGATTCTCTATTAAAACGTGACGAAAACGAATCGTTTTTCAAATGATTTTTCATCAATAATTTTGATGAAAAATGATTGATCACTAGTGACGAAAAAAAAACCTACGACAAGAACATGTGAAAAACATTACGGTCATAACGCAAGCAAGCTCCACAGACTATAGCAAAACCCGGATTAACTCGAAACGAGTTGATGCTACGTGTATAGTGGGATTGGAAGGACATCATTAATTATGAGCTTTTACCGCCGGGCAAAACCACGAAATCGGATCTCTACTGCCAACAGTTGATGAGACTCGAACAAGAAGTAGAGAAAAACCGCCCGGAACTGATCAACAGAAAGGGTGTACGTTTTCACCATGATAACGCGAGAGTTTGGTTGGAAAGTGTTAACCCATCCACGACATAGACCTAACTTTGCACCATGAAATTTTCACCTATCTCTTCAGAATTCTTAAATCAGTGTTAGATTAACATCAAGAGAGGACTGAAAACTACTTGTCGCAGTTTTTTGAACAGAAGCCCGAAATTTCTACAGCAATGGGATTGTGTCACTATCGCTATACAATTAAATGTAAATAAAATATGATGAAAAATTATATTAAGTTTGTATAAAAAATACTATTTCCCCGATTCTACGTGGACGGTTTGAAAGTCCGTGACTTTTTGAATAAAACATTTTTTTTGCGGCAAATAAACATTTTATTTTTCTACATAATCACCTTTTAGCTCGATACATTTAGTCCAGCGTTTTTCTAATTTTTTTATTCCCTCCAAATAATAGGTTTTCTCAACGATCTCAAAATACGCGTTTGTTTCGGTAATGACTTCTTCATTAGACTCAAATCTCTTACCACCCAGCCATTTCTTTAGGTTTGGAAACAGATAATAGTCGCAGGGGACTAAATCTGGAGAATATGCTGGATGGGGTAGCAGTTCGTATCTCAATTCGTGGATTTTAGCCATCGTGACTAAACAAGTGTGCACACGTGCATTGTCTTGATGGAACAGCACTTTCTTCTTCGCCAAATGCGGCCGTTTTTGCTTCAAGTCAACGTCGAATCTGTCCAAAAGCTTTGAATAATATTCGCCGGTGATTGTTTTACCTTTCTCGAGGTAATCAATATGAATGACACCGCGTGCATCCCAAAAAACTGTGGCCAAGACCTTGTTGGCTGACAGACTCTGTTTGGCCTTCTTTGGTCCACATTCACCCCGAGAAACCCAGTTTCGATTGTTGCTTGGTCTCTGGCGTGTTGTGATGGATCCATGTTTCGTCCACAGTAACAAAACGGCCCAAAAATTCGTCCGGATTACGGCTGAACATCGCTAAACACTCTTTTGAAGTTGTCACACGATTGCGCTTATGGTCGAGTGTGAGCAATCGCGGCACCCATCTCACGGAAAGTTTTCTCATGTCCAAATATTCGTGTAAAATATGATGTACCCGTTCAGTTGAGATACCTACAGCATGAGCCAACTCACGCACTTTCATTCTCTGATCATCCAATACCATTTCATGGATTTTATCGACGATTTCCGGCGTGATCACTTCTTTTGGGCGACCTGAACGTTCGGCGTCACTAGTGCTGGTACGACCACAACGGACCTCTGTAAACCACTTCTTTACCATTGAAATTGATGGTACCGAGTCCCCGTAGTATTTATCAAGCTTTTCCTTAGTTTCAGTGATGGTTTTTTTACGTAAAAAGTAATGCTTAATCAGCACACGAAATTTACTTTTTTCCATTTTCGTAAAAATTCACGAGGTTGTCTGCTTTGAATGGCTATCAAACACCAACTGCATGACGTGCTCAAAATTTGACAGTTGCCCACTAATAGACTACAGTTGACGGCAGCACTGTTGCATTTGAAGTAACTGCGCGGGAAATTCAAAAAGTCACTTACTTATCAAACCGCCCGGGTATATCTTGCTTTTTCAAGAATAAAGAAAACAAACTCTAATATTACTATCAATCACGATTCAAAATTTGAAATGAAATTATGTTTCCTAAGAGATCGGTTATAAATTATGATTCAACGGTTTGAAGTAAATAAGGAAACAGAGTTCATTTTTTGACTAACATAGTTCTAAAGATTTTATCAAATTACTGAATAGGTATATAATGGAATTGATAGAAACACTGAAGTGAAACCGAAACCGCTAATATAAAAGACAGTGTGCTTTAATTGCCGTCCACTAAAACGTTTTACCTATCGTTGAGAATAAATTTCGCTTGCTGTGTTGCAGAGTTTCGACGAATCATTTAGAAAGTCAATTTCAGTAAATTGAATCGTAATGCGCCGCCGACGGTCAAGACTGATGTCGCGGTCTGAGTGCCTACGAGCGTACACTGTTCGAATGCAAATGACGTTATTACGTAATGATAAAATCGAGATGTAAAATCATAGCGGCCCGTGGTGTTACTCACTCATAACATGAATAAACTGATGGTAAATAGTAAATTACGATTTTGAGTCAAGTAATCGCTTTAAGTAATATTTAACCATAAAGCTGTGGTAAAGTTGACAAATCCTATGGCTTGTCAACTTTTATTATATTCCGAGTACGTGTAACTAAGCCTTATTTATTGTTTTGCCTTTTCGCAGCCGGGTTATTTAACAAAACAGAATTTTTATATTCATCTCTATAGTGACAATTGAAACTATTATTATATCTCTGTGCCATCGTGTAAATGTTTGTCCATACTCTAAAACACAACTCTCTCACACGGCTTTGATTCTTGTTTTATTTCTCGTCTTTTTCAATATGATAAACACATATGCCTTGTTGGGCTATCTATGAAAATCTATACAGTTAAGAAGCGAAAGAGTCAATGCCCAACTAAAGTTGCTAAGGAATATAGATTTGAAATTTACAGTGGGCGTTGCTTTTTTAAATTGTAGGCATTTCTTGCATCGCTTGTGTTATCTTACAAGTTTGAGCGTTCTCAGAGCATGCGTTAACATTCAAATTTTAACCTTTTATTACATTGTCTTGTAATTGCTATTGTCATTACCTATAAATTATTGTCTCTTTTTGCGATTGCCTGGCGAAGGGGTGTGAGTAATATACCCTACCAAAGGAGTTATTTTGGATTCTCACATATCTTATTATATGAAAACAACGTAAACTATACAACCTCGTGGGTTTCGTTTGACCAAATATTTTTATTCACTACGACTTGTAGTATGGTTTGGGATTTCTTTAAATCAATAATCATTTACTCTATTTCATACCTGATAAATAGACATTTGCGTCTAATTTCCAATTCTAATTGACACGACGATTTGTGGGATCGTATACCTGAAAAAAATAAAAGCTTATTGAATATTGACATAAAATAACGTAGTCTTTAAAAATATACATATACACCAATATTATTATTAGTATATTATTCCTTATATTACCAGTACATCATATTCTAAAATTAAATTTACTTATTTCGATAAATGTATATAATATAATCCAGTAGCCACCTACAACTATGACAGTACAGAAGCAGGCAACAGGTATTTTAAATATTCCAATGCACGAAAATTACTTATTCACCCACCTCACAACACGCTCTAGCAAAAAACAGTAATAAACAACAACCCAACACGACAATACGTTGAAAGTTTACTCCAGAGTTGCGCAAAACTTAAAACGTGTAATATAGTTCGCAATACTCGATCGTATAACGCGGAAATCGTAAGCTGTTATTTATGGCCCGGGCGCAGCGCTGTTGCGGCGAACGGTAACCTTTTGGGCCCGCACAGCTCTATCTGGTTAGGGCGATATGTAACACGCGTGCTACAGCTCATTTGTGCTATACTAGGTATTTATTTCAAATGAACTAATTTCAGATTTTATCATTTTTTCGTATTTCATTTGGATATTTGCTTTTATTTTTATATTTGATGACATTTTGATAACATGAATAGATTAATAATTTTTGGATGTATTGCTAAAGGTTAATTCGTATTTACATCATTTAATATACATTTATTTTTGCACAATAAATCACAAATGTAAAATATATTATAAAACGTCGGAAATACTTAACAGCTTCAATAATCAATATCAACTACGAACCTAGAAGAATCTTCAATAATTTTTTTTTAAATCAAGCCGAAAACACTGCTGCACTAAATTGAATGCAGTTTTCATACGTGTGTTGCTGTAAGTCTAACTTTAAAAACGGTGTTCATTTTGATACACCGCCTAGAAGTCGAGTTATATGCAAAACTCTCTTAAACTGAGAACCGTGACTGAATATAATAAATTATTTTAAAAATTTTATGCGTGTACGGCTTTAAATCATGTCGTACTCCCTTGTTATTAGACTTTTAAAGATTATGACGAAAGTAGGACCGGGATCGGATCGTGGTGGGCACAACGTCAAGTCGATATGAGAGATATAGGAATTCATTCTATGTCCACATGGGCGGAGATAAAACTAATATATAATAGAACTGTAAAATCATTATCTCTGAATATTGAATATATTTGCCAAAATTGATTGGAAGTGATATGTGAAAATTAATAGAATACAATAAAACCACTCTTAAAACTTTGTTTAAGCTCGCTAATTTTCAAAACTACTAAAGGAATTTTAATGGGTTTTCAGGTAACTTAGGGTAACTTAGTAGCTTTGGGTAAATACCCAAAGCTACTCTAAGTTACCAATTATATATTTATACTGATCTCATTTTATAAGAATGGGCCCTTGGAGAACTAATTAACTTTAAAAAAATTCCACTTACAGCTAATAAAAAAATATGATCTATGTAACACAACAAAAACGAGTAAAATTGTGAACCAAATTTTTATACCGTGTTATCTCAAAAACATTTTGTATTAACTTTAAATTTTGAACTCATTCTTTTAAAAAGCAAAATGTCAATCCAAGTTTTAACCTCTGATCGGGCAACTATTCTATAGCCTGAATCGGTTTTACTTCAATACCACATATCTAATGGTTCCTTTTTGCGTGGATGCCCACATATCATTACCATAAAGGAGTATTTTATAGAGAGATAAACTTATGTAAATCCAATTCAATATCAATTGAAAATTTAAGTAATTTGAAATCTTTAAACTCTCACAATGAATTAAATAGTACGCGATGACAAGATATAACGTCATTATCGAATCATATATTAAAATACTAGCTCATTCAATCGGATGAAAACGAATCAGTCGTTTGAGTAAATCTTACAAAAATTTTATTAAAAATTCAAGATTGAAAGAATCAACTATGACAAGTTCTTCATGTTATATTAATATGTTTTTTCATCCGTTTAGATTTTATAGCAATACTATTAATATATAATTTATTTTCTATTTCTCTTCTATTGTTCACAGTTTTCATGAACAGACCGAAAACATTATACGTCTATCCCCCGGCACAATTGATAAGATTTGCCTTTTCCTTTTAAAGAATAACATATTCCTGTAAAGGTAATTTTTCGATATGTCATAAGTTGTTTCCTTACAATACGAATTAGCCGTTATGAAACATCAAAACGAACAAAAAAACCTAACAACTTATTCAAATAAATATCAGCAAAAAATAAAAAAAAACTTAAAGTGAGACAAATATTTACGTGACCCTCGACTCCAAGACAAACACCAAGCGACGTACGCAAACCACTTATTACATGGAACGTATGAATGGCCAGTTCTCAAAGATTTGTTCATTCAACGCGTAACACAAAAGGGCGGCGCTAACAACTCTAGGAATACATCCATTCAATAGCCTACGGTAATGGGCTAAAAGCCAAAAAGGAGAAGCAAAAACTCTCGAATTGTACGAGACAGGTATACATGATATGTTATACTCATAGAGATTTTTGGATAAAGAATGAAAACTGTTTCAATATGTCTATATTTAGGGATGTCCGCCTACGCTAAGACTTCTAATATTCTCCTTACTTTGAAGAAAAGCGATGAAAACAAGTAATAAGGTATTTAAGGGGAATTAAATGAACAGCAAAATCTTATACAATGTTTATTCAAATAAATGACGATTCAAGAAATATTCACTGTTCCTCAAATATATTAGACACATAAAATTTATTACGCCCTTACTAAATAAAATTTAACAATAAAGGTTATTCAGTTTAAATTCTAATGAAATTAATTCGAAAGGACGTAGGCGGCAGTCGATCACTATAAAGCCAAACGTAAACCACAAAGAACTCATACAAAGCGAGCGCATGTGCGTGAACAAAAGAAATAAAACGTGAATGCAAAATAAGTAGCTATATAAAAAACAATGTTTCCTTGTGTTGTAAGCTATGTAATTTAATTTGTCGAGGACACAACTAAAAGATTTAAAAAAATTAAAATGTGTTTGACCTCATTTGAAATTTCAATTGTAAGCATATACAATACAAATTTTACATGTTACAGACGAAATTGCAAATTTTTATATAAATTTATATATCAACAAACAATCATTCCACAACCATACATACCACAATATTCCAATTGGAATTTGATGTAATAATTAGAGACAAACAAAGTAAACCATCAGTTTTTGATCGTTTAGAAAAAGTCAAGATACATCTAATAATTTTATCTTAACAGATACCTCGTTGGTTTGCATTTACTTTTTATATTCCACTAGCATATCATTGCCTAATTTTCCATTTACTGCGGTTAATTACATTAAAAAAAACATAGCAAAATTTTTTATATAAAGCAGACCTTAAAGGATTTCCATAGTTAACTGCAAGGTTTTAAATTTTGTTACCGATTCAAAATTGTATTAATATAACCGTTTTATAATTAAGTGCAAAAGATTAAACACAAAACTATTAAAAAAAACCGTTCAAAATTTACAATGTTACAACAAACTCGTAAATGACCCACACCTTCATAAGAAATGTAAAAAGCTTTCTTCTATTAAGAGGAAGATATCGGTTTCACAAACGAATAAATGGGCTATGATTAAAATATCAATGGAGAGTAAAGCTTTCACCCTGATTGTATGCAAAGTAGTGCATCATTTAAATAAACTGTATAAATTTTCGACGAGCAAGGAGCGGAGGCGCGAATCATAACAAAATGACTTAGTAGAGCATTTACATACAGAGGGTGCTTTCTAATCTAAGTTTATCAAAACACACTCTTTTTCAAAACTATTCAGTATGAAAAAAAAACTCGGTCAAGGGAGCGTGGTACTCGTGTAGAGGGTTCCGTACTCATTGCATTAGTCCTCAGTCAAATTAAACAACATTTAATTACTACATATTTTCATATGCGTAGTATTTGTTTTCTCTTTACGAATATTTTGCGTTTCTCGTGGGTATTTAAAGACTTTCACCTTTTAATTATAGATCGAAATAGACCGCAGTACGCTCAATACAAAGAAAACGTCACATAAAAATAAAAGTTTTACAAAAGCCACCAACGCGTTTAGTTAGACCAAAAAACTTAAATCGAAATGAACACGTCACATCGCTAGATTTCAAGACAAACGACGGTCGAAGAGGGATGACATCGTGGAAGAACCCAAGGGTAACGTGTTATAGACAGACCTCACACAAGGTTAGATGAAGTGGTGAAGAAGCCTGGTCGGGACGAGGGGCGAGTAGCACAAAATAGAAATGACTGGTTTCCGTTGGAGGAGGCCTTTATCGGCAGAGGGTCCTTGGAATAACTAATAGCCAAATTAGATTTAGATTTAATTAATAAAATTACACTATCTATATTACTTACTGACACTAATTATAAGTAAAAGTAGCTCTCCTTATTTATAAGTATACTTATAGCAAAATAAGTCGTAAAACCTTATGTAAGTTTTACAATGCAAGAAATAAAAGACTTTTTTATTATTGTACTTTGTAGATTCGGTAGTAGACGGCAAACGGACACGAGAGTGACGTAATAAGGGATCCGTTTTTTCATCAGGTCTATAGAACTTTAAAAGCTCATTTCAAAGCATTGATGCTTTAAATTAAATATATCTATCTATATTTCATACTACTGATATAATGGACGTCACAATATTTATTATGAAAAACAAAATAAACATAAATTAATTTCAAGTTTTTACAGGCAATATTTTTTAATAATGTTCCGGCTATGTAAGTATTAGTATTACGGTAATGTAACAATACAAGACGATAAAAATATTTATGGAATTAAATTCATTTGATTCAATATAGATAATTAAAATATTGATACATGAGAACATTGACGAATTTGGATTTCGTCCGAATAAATATAATTAACAATAGCAGATGGAAAGCGTTTTTTTTTTAATTTCCTGATTTCATTTTATTGAAATTTAACAGTATCAATAATTGAAAACCCTGTTGAATCGTAGAACATTCAGGTTTATGAGACATTAATTTGTTAGAGCTGCAGAATAATATTGTGGGCAGTTCGAGGGAAGATTTATTGCACGGTAGTTTTGCAACCTTGTCACGACGTGCGTCATTTATGTATTAATAGTTTGGAATATTATGCAAATATTCGCGCTCAGTGCTCACCTGCGACTCTAAGTTGATTCTTTTTATTTAATGGTATATATTTTTTGTGTTATTTGCTGAATTTTCTTTTAAGATCATTTCTATTGTGCTTTGTTTAGTGGTGCTTTCAAATTGACGTTCATTCAAGGGTACTGAAGTATAAAAATGACTTCCATTCCAGGGAAGTTAAAATCAAAGCTTTAAGCAAAAAGTCGATAAAATTGGGTACATATCTTGACGTCACAGTTTTCGCAGACAACATACAGATGTATATAAACATATATGTCTTGGTTAGTAGATCGTTACGTTCGGCGTACAGCCTACTACTACAGTTGGCGTATGTGCCTAACTTTGAACCGATAATGAGGTGCTTATTTTTGATTTTGAGCAATCAATCACAAAGAAGTACTTACGTGAAACCTAGTTAGCCGAAAGGACGATAAATCGAGGTGACCATTCAGGGCAACACTTGCAGAATGGTGAAGGGTTTTGAAAGAATTTTACTATGGAAATGGTAATCCCCTAAGAAATGATACAGGGTCCAAATCTAAAAAAATAAAATAATGGCACTCCGGAAGTGCCGACAGAAGTGAAAACTTGAACAATTACGTGTTTTTTTGGATTGTAATGAAATAGTTTGAAATCATGAAATGAAATGAAATAATTTGAGTCATGAAAAAGTGTTTTTATTCATTATAATAAACTGCTACTACAAAAATTATATTATAATTTTCATTTAATGTGCCATTGTACATGAAAAATAATGCATGTTATTTTACATACAAAAATTGTAATCTATTGCTTACAACGTAAATTAAAAGTAAAACACGAAAAGTTCCGATATGAATATATATCTATGTTGTACGTATATACACAATATATGTTTATATTATATACAGTTATATTATCAATGTATTTCAACCAAAACTCTACTCCTGTATAAATGTCGTATAAACGGGGCCAATATACATATGTAGATACTTATACATAGAGGTGTCGGTCACGGTAACGGTAACAGTGCCACGAGTTCAATGGTTTTTTTCCCCTCTCAAAAATGCCCAATGCGCCTAAAGAAGTTTTCACTTCAATAATATGATGCAGTGTATAACATTAAAATTTCTTTTCCTCGGTCACGTTTGTTTGGAGATTAATCTGCTCGGTATTGACTATAAGCATTAATTGACGTAAAAATTCCAACATACATTCATTCTTTAGTGCAATGTTAAAATTACTAGATTTTAAGAACGCGAATGCACGCTTTCGTGAAAAACGCCGACGTTCGAATCGTGACCGTAAGCCGCAGCGAGTTGAGCGTAAACGCAGCGCATAAATCATCCCATCTCCAAGAAAGCGAGAGTGGCGGCCCGACCGGTCGGTAGCCGGAATCCGTGACGGACGACGCCCGAAAAGGACATACCTAAACGCATTCCTGCATCCGCCGCTGCGTTCACTCGGACGATCACGATTTCTCTCATTATGTCTAAATCATGCATCTCGTATAGCCGGCATGCCGTATGCAATAATGCGGTGTCTTAAAGTTTAGAAATGTAAACTGTTAAATAATAAATACGTACTTTTATTTTATAATGAGTTGAGTAATATGAAAATTGTAATTATTACATTTTTATAATTTCTAGTTTACAATACACCGTTTTTAAATTTTCAGAGACAAGTAATATTTGGAGTATTTAAAGATGTATCCAGCAGATTACATTAAATCCAGGTCTCTTTTAAGTGTTTCTGGTCTGAATATTTTCGATGTCTGACGACTGTATATTGACGGTTAACCACGTGTGACCATCCAAGGGTGGTTAAAAATTTTTTTCTGTCAGTTCTTTACTTGTCTTCTAGAACACTAATAAGATAAGAATTATTTAATTTTTATCAGATAATAAATCGCCATCTTTTTTTTACAAGCAGTAAAATTTCAAAATTTATCTCAACGATAAACTATTTACTTAAAAAGTTCATTTTGATCCTAATTATGTAGGTAGCGTCGGGTAACTCAGAATAATAAGACCGATGCTGACGAAACTTTAGCGAATAATAGGACTATTATTATTATATAATAATAAGCGTGATAAGTATTATTAAACCATATTAAAAACCTAGGAAAAATACGTATGTTCTAAATTTTTTAGCAATATAGTCACATGGCAGCTTTTTTCAATTCTGTCTTTATAGTAATGTTACGGAAACAACAACGACGGCTATTATCACGCGCACAACACAGAAAGGAGGGAAATATAAACAAATAGATAATACCCCTGTGAGTAAAAAAAAAATGAACACATTAGACGGAGAATACGTGTATGGATGTAAAATCAAATTACGTGTATGGATGAAACTCTAAGACAGTTTAAACAATTTCTGGAAAAGATAAATGGAGATTATTGCTATCAATGTCGTGTACGGAGACTTGGGTATGTTTTGGTTTATTTTTCCGTTTAATTTTTATAGCGTATTTATACATGCAGATAAGTGTATAGAACGATCATACACTGTTAATTGAGAACTGATCAATTTTAAGCGGCTTTTTTTGTTTCTTTTTACTGTCTTTAATTACGTTGGAGAGTTTTTGAATACTCACCTTTTAAATACATAAAAAAACAACATTTTACAGAGTTAATCTTAAACGAGATTTTATGTACAAAATTAATTTAAAGGGAGGTCGTGAAAGAAGTCCTGAGTATGAAAAAAACCTAAATAAATTTCCGATGACTAGAAACTACTTATTGAAAAATACATAATGAGTATTCTCAATTTCCACTACTTGTCTACGATCTTCGTAATTGACTTAAAAGCTAATATTTTCGAATCTCTTGTTCTTAATTTTTCCGTTAAATAGTTTCTATTCAATTGCATTTTTAGATTTGAATACATATTCCCATCTTAAACTACTTCAAAAAAAAAAGTAAGTTTCCGATTCGACAATATATTTTTGGTATGTTGCGCCGTATTCACCATTTTTGAACGGGCTTAAGAAATTCTCTTTTTTTATCGGAAAGAAATTACGACGAATGTGGTCCCATAAAAATGGTTAATACCTTATGGTATTGTAAATTGAGAAGAAGAACTCCTCTCAATTCATAACAAATATATAGTGCACTTCGACTATTCTATTGAACATCACATAGTGCATACGCAGCGCGCTTGTCAGGCTAGTAGTACCTAGCTTCCGCGGTTTTATCCGTGTGACCTGATAAAAACACAGTTCTTCCGTTTAGTTTGCTAAAATTTGCTGATCACTCTTCTTTGAAATATCAATAAAATTTTATTCCTTATTTTTCTCAAACAATCATTCCGCTGTTCATTTATTTCCTCGTAACGGCGCCGTCTCATCTGAGCAACGTCTATAGAAATCTGATCCGGTCGAGATCAATATTGAGTACAAGATTACTCAGAATGGAATTCGGAATACAAATTGAAATGGGTTTTTCAAACGAGATTAGTTATCCGATAACTATCTATTACCCAAACCCGAAATAGCGGTTTGCCATTTAATTAATATTGTATATTTTCAAAAATCGTTTCACCGGTAGGTGGTACCGTACATTTCATACACATCTCGGTATGCTTTAGTTAAACTTTCTTCCAGTTTAACGCGGTGATGGTATCTGCCATAGGAAATGAAGCGTCATAATATTGTATGTCATAGAATATTCACGGAGTTGAGGTAATTGGTACATCTTGCTAATATATAAACCGATATTAGTAAGATGTTCCTTTTAGTAGAGCGGATATCGATTTAGATTGGGACAATTCGTTACCGGGAGTGGAGTAGGTATTCATAGATCGTAGGCGTTCTTCTGTGTTAAATTAAATGCCATTCAGACATATGCATTTTATAAGACATATGTAGTAGGAATCGAGTCCTCGGTGACGTAACGATCGTGAGGAAAAAATGCTGAATTGTTCAGTTATATGTTTTAAATAAAAGTGAGAAGTCTCAATTTCACAAGACGAAAATTATGAATATGCAAATATTAATTTCATTAGTGCGAACTACTTTTACTTGAAAAAACACATTGAATACATTATGCTTGGCGGATTTGTTGTTAACAACTTGTCCGTTCGCCTCGTGCAACATTCGGATCGGTTGAGCGATTGATCGTATGTCGTAATACAGAAGCGAAATGTGGTGACCCGAGTCGTTACTACCGGATCGGTGATGGTACCGATCCGCACAGAATCAGCCTGGAAGACTTCATAAGTTTTGAGTGCCTCATTGTGATAAGAAATCGTGAGAGCGTGCGCCTGCAATAGACCCGTCGTCGCCCGAGTGAAGCCGTCCGTTGTCCTCACTTCTCACTCGCGTATTCAGTCGCGTTTCCCTCCTAATAATGTTACATCACTCCATAGATTATGCTGTAGAAATTAACGAATAAATATTTCCTCGCTGGGCCTATCACTGAGCAAGATAGAAAGAGAGAAACTTCCACACGTACACTAGTAAACATTTAGATCCTTAATGTCGCCGAAAGAGAATTCTTCGATAAATTTTCTGTGAGCCGATTCTGATGAAATAAAATTTATATATTGCTCCAAGGTACGCTCAAGTTACCTGTGAAAACCCCATGAAAATTCGTCTAGTAAGTAGTTGCAGATCATCGTATTCAAACGTACAAAGTTTTTAAAAATAATCTTATTGCGCGCCCTTACATTCCCTATGTCAACCGTGATCAATTTTTGACAAACTTGTACTCGAACGCAGTACAGTATATCGTTATTTCTGAAGGATTTTAATTATATACAAACATTAGTGTGTATTAATGTGTATTAATTCATATGTATGCAAGATCCGACTTTCACTCGTGCATTATTCAAATTAATGAACATTTCTTTCGGCGAGATAGGGGCGGGCGCGGCCTGCGAGCGCGCGATAGCCGGGCTGGGGCAGCGCCTACAGATAAACGGATATCGTAGGGTATTCTAATGTATTTTATTCTCGATTGTATATTGCGACTGTTTTGTTAAAGTTGACACAATGAAAGAGATAATATCTGTTCCCTTCCGACAGTGAAAAATATTTTTCGTTGTTCCATACACCGGCAAAAAACACAGATGGGAGTGAAACAACACAATTTCATGTTTTTTTTTTCATTGGTTTATTTGGGCTTTTCTATCCTCACTGTTGACCATTATTAATACTCCACATTTAATTTTACTAAAGTACAGTATATTCATTATTAAAACACAGTACATTAATATTAGAAAGAAAATTAATTTCATAAAACTAACCCAATGTTGAGTAGGTGTCCGAGTTTCGAGTCGTCATGAAACAAAAAAAAAAAATGGATGATTTTACCGCAATTTAAACTTATCCTTTTTTAATTTTTACGTCTCGCACATTTCAACATTTTTTTTTGTAAGCTTTAAAATCTTAAAAGTCCCCGTCGCGTATTTGCATGATCCGCCTTCCATACCCTCCCGCGTCGAAATTAAATAAACATTTTTATTCAATTTCAATCTCACCGCCCGACCAAAAAACGAGCTACTTATTTTCGTTCATGAATAAAACATATATCGCCAAAACCGAAGCCGGGGCACGACCACGACCGCGCGCCTTTTTCGGCACAAAACGCGTGCGGCCGCCGACCCAGCGCCCGCGCGCCCTAATGGTTTCCGCATCTTTCTGTGCGCCCCCCTGATCATCACTGTAACGTCCTTCTGCGGCTGTAAAATTATTTACATGTCTCAGACGGTCGAATACTTCAAACACAGGTTCAAGATGGCCTCCGCGCAAAACATAATTTTGAAGATGAGATGAGATTAAAATTATGAAAAACTTATAAAAAGCTATACTAATAGTAGAAATGTATAGAAGGAAGGATATAAAATCTACAATTAAGAACAAAAAGTCAACGAAAGGCTATAAATGCACATTTATGTCATTTTATTGATTCGTTACAGGCGTAAAGAAACTATTGTATTAAAAAAAAAACATGTAAACGTGTCACATGTCAATCATCCCACGACCGAACCTAGTCTCGCTCTAACTGTTCGTCACAGCTTGGGAGTCTCACGGCGACGCTGGCGACTTAACGTATCCTCCGAGGCGCAGAGCTAGGGGTTCGATTTGTAAAAAACTACTGATTAGCTCGCTCGTGGTCAGAATTCGGACCCGGTATTTTCTAATTCAGAATTAACGCACTTTATCTATGAGCGCCTACCTCACATTATTTACAGATAACAATGAAGAACAAAGTAATTTAATCCCCATAAAAATGTACAAATGCACATACATTATTGGATTTTGAAAATCATCCAAGGTACCTCACAGTCCTCGCGACGCTCGCACTTTAATAACCGATGGTAATTTTATGCGTGAGTAATTTTTCTTTAGCGATCGTTATTTATTGCAGCAGAGGCCGCACGTCGGCGATGACGCCCGGCGGAACCTGCCTGACTTATTGGTTCCGGAAAATAACGTGATTCCGAATGACAACGTCGTCTTGAGAGCTCCGTCGATGTGCATTCATAATTTTACCTTTTAGTCTGTAAGTAAAGTGAACAACGAGACTAGGCTGGTGCAAAACAGGTTATCGGTTCTCACGTTTAGTACACAGGACATATATACTGGACATTCTTGTTTTACAAGATAATTTAATATAACTCAAGCATTTTCTGCTGATTTCGAAGCTACTACTCAACACTTGATGAATACGATGAATTAATTGTTGTTGATTTCGTTATCGCTACTGTATTTCTAATGGATATAAGAAAAATGAAGTAATAAAATAGAATTTCAACACTCTTTACAAAGCACTAAAGAAAGTGAAAAAACTAATCTCTCTCATGACTGAATATTTTTTCGTATTCACCCAATACAATCTGTAGTGGCTACGCCTACACGTCGATAATGGTGATACGATAGCTTTTTTTAAAGTTTACTTACATCTGCGGATCTGCAGTTAGAAGGGCGATCGTTTCGATTCAGTTTAGTGGCAGCTATGTCGAGTAGATCCACGCTAAATAAGCTGCGTAAAGCTTTCGGTAGCAGCTAAGGTCGTGACGGTAATCAAACCTGGTCAGAGCTTTGTTTTAGAACCTTCAATAGTTCAACTACGCTGCCCTGCCCGGTCCGCCTAGTGTATGGGTGGACACCGCCTCGTGGTCGAGTCGAGAGCAGTGTTTACGGTGGAACATTTTTATACGCTGATGTAAGAATTGACCGAGACGAATTCCGTAATCTGAGGAAGTAAGCGATTGCTCCGAAAGCATACATTTTACATTCGATTCTCGCTCGAGCGTGATATTTATAAATGATATCACTTCGTTTTTGTCCAGGTTGAAACGTCTAAACCGCATCTTGCTGCTTAGGTAATACTTATAGCACAGAAGAAAGTCCACTTTGAGACGAGTTCAATTAGTATATTCCTATTATATATAGTAAATCTACGAACAGTTGCTCTACATCGGCCACAATGATGATCGCGCACGCACACGCTTTCACTGCCCTTTTGCGGTTCGGCCGCGGCAGTCGAGTTCCCGTTTAGGGCTGATGTCGCGCGCGAACACGCCTCACGCCGTCGGACCGCGGTGCGCGCGCGTCGTTACGTTAAATTAAAGGATATCCACCGCCCACAGCGATAAGACTCAACGATACGGAACGGTGGAGTAAAATGAAATGATATCGTAAAAAGGCGATAAATATTTCCTAGTTTACAGGTATCGTTCAATGAAATCAAAAGTTAATTAAAATTGTTGAGCATGCTCGATACGTTAGCATATAAATAACAATAACAAACACAAAAAAGAAAACATTTTTTATCCTGCTATTGTTTTAGGTTTCTATTTTTAGCCGAAAACTAAATGAAGTTCGTATCTTCAAGTAATCTCATGTTCTTTAATAACAAAAAAGAAAAATACTTTTCAACAGTGTTAGTGTAATAAAAAAATTTGGTTGCCTGTAAAGTCGGTATACGGGCGAAAGTTTTACGTGACAACGACTTTGAATGGTAAAATCATTTTAATGTGAATATTCATTCGTATAGTAGGAAGAAGGATGAAATAATAGTAACAATTTAAAACATTTATTTATACAAAGAATTATATTTAAAACATTAATTTATACAAAGAATCTCGCACTGAATTTCATATTAACAAATTTTATTTTACCTTTACACATACATACGTATTTATATACAAATATACATACAATAACTTGCAATACATTTGCAAGCTATGCATAATTCTCTAGTGCTGCGCGCGGCAGACCGATCATAGTTGAGTGGGAGAGACGCAAGGCATTCGGCGGGCTCTCTCGTTCGGTGACTCATCGTTACGTTACCGAGCGTTACACTTTTCATAAGTGACTCCCAGCCGCAACCTAATTTAAGACGTTGTCACGTCAAGGAAATTGCTTGTCGCAAACAGAGATAAAGTCCGGGGATTAAAACAACATTTAATTCGCAATTCAGTGTTTCGCAAAATACGCACTCGGAGCACAACAATATTCATAAACACCGGCCGATCAAGATCCTAGCGTACACCTTTCATTGTTTAGTTGGAACAGGTGTTGAAATACTTTATTCGATAAAGGTCAATACGAAAAGTCAAACCATCGCCATTATAAAATGAATTATTGGAGTTCAGACGACAAGAATAGATCTTTTTACGTGTTAAGAAACTGATTCAGCGCGTCTACAGCTTAGGGTTGCAAATTTTAATTTTCAAGACCTTAAAATCGAATATCGGAAAGACAATTTTGCTAAAGCACGCATATTTATATTATTTTCGTGATTTGAAATACATAAATTGATAGAAAAATAATCGTCATAAAAATATATTTACGAATATTCTGATCTATTCCTTTCATAATATATAATAAAACAAATATATACAAAATTACTATAAAAAAATAAAGATACGAATCGGTAACGTTGTATCGTATATAGCGTCAAAAATACGACGACAGTCAAATTTTCGTATCATTGTACGTGTATTGTATTGTCACTTACTATAATTTTATTGTACAATAACTAATAACTAACGACAATGACGACGGCGTAACTCATACAATAATCGTACAAATATTGAAAGCCTCATTCTAAATCTTTGCTTTCTTTCTCCATATCTGTTCTTATGTGATGAGTTTTGTTTTTATACAATGTGTACGAATCCTCTAATGGAATTTTTAGTCTTAGTAAATATCTTGAAAACAAAAAATACATTTATAACAGTAAGGAACTTTTTTTTAGAGGCGAGTTGCTGAACTAAAGAGACAAGCGTGATATTTCAAAAAAGTCATTAAAAGTTCTGCTATTCATCGATAGATGGCAAAAGTAAAAAGTATCACCGCTGTGCCGGTCGGAGTGGGGGGTGTTAGGTTATTTTTGTTACGGAATTTCTGGATTCGGTCTTCACGCTCAAGGCCCGCGATAGAAGCTATGCAATAGCTTAAAAAGAAACGACTCGTTAGATATCTCGATCGACAAACGCACACAGGCTCACCTCCGCTATTCTGGGATCTATTACATTGGCGCCGGCGCGCGTCCTCAACTACAAAACCACGCCCGCTACAACCCTATTGTAGAAGCGAGATTTCGTAGAGTTGCGTAATAAGCGCCACAGCGAGTGGCGGAAGTTCTAATACAAATCTTGCAAAATGCCCGGCTGACTTTATCAAACACAAAAGGAGAACATCAATCATATCGACATAAACACGTATAAGAGGCAATCAAACACTTTTCAATCTTTTGATGTGTCGCGGCCGCGTTGTCGTGACGAAATGGTACTTAATAAGATTTGTGGCTTAAAAGCTGTATATTCGCTGGTGATATGGCTAATCCGTGGGTTTATATGAAGTAGTTTATACGGTGAAGAGCACAATTATTACTACATTAGTAATATTATTAAAGTTACCGTTATGATGTCAAATTAATCAATGTTTCTAATATAAAAATAGGCATTGAGTTAAATAAAATGTTATACAATTACATTTTGTACATTTGTATTTGAAAGTAATAGTGAAGACAATAATTATTTATTAACATAAATGTCAGTAACATCTATATATTCAAAAGAATAGAGCAGTTTCAAATTAATGAAGAAACTAAAATAATGAAATTAAATTGTAATTGATTCGTGACGGCCCATACACATACAAAATGTATTCTTATTTTCGTTTCCGCTTTTCTTTGTTTAAATATAAATAAATACTCTTTGGACGTGGCTTCCTCTATGTGTTATATTCTATTGTTTGTTTTTATACCAATTCCGTTCCAGTACCATTTACAATGTCGCTCTTAATCTCGTTCCTGATTACAATATCAGTGTTGGTTTCGACCTCGATTCCACTCTCAGCAACGATTCTGGTTTACATCGCGGTTACGACGCGCACTCTCCATTTTGGCCCGGTTTCGCTCTCGTTTTTGACGTCGATGTCACTCTCGATGTCTGATCACTCCGTTTTGATTTCAACTGTGTTTTCGGTTTCGACCCGAGTGTTGCTCTTGATCACGATCCCGGTTCGGCTCTCAGTTCCCATTTCGATCTCACCCCTGTTTTCATTTTGATTGTGCACTCAGTTTTCATTTTCAAATAATTTCCTTTACATGTAACAAAATCATTTTATTTTGAAGAGTATGTAATTCTCATAAAAACTTCATTTTTAATGTCATTAGAACCATTGAGCTAAATACCAATTTCTATTTATTATGAATTGCAGGATAAAAAGGATTCTTGTGTTGGTAATATTCCAATATATAATGGAATTTTTCCACATTTCTAATATTGGCAAATAAAAGATAAAATAATGGCCGAATCAACTAAATTTATATCTGTCAAATTCTTGAGAGGAATGAATGCTGTTACCCAAAAAATGGTTTTAATCAATTATTTTACTGTTCATTAACACAATGTTTCGCTTTCAAGTTGAAGAGCTACAATATATCTTTAGAATCTCATGCAATTTGATAAACATATTTTCTGTACTTTTGAACGTAGTTGGGCAATAATCAGTTTTCCACTATAATACTTACGGTCAGTGGCCTAGAGCATTCGATATTAATACGGCATGCGCGGGCGCAAGCTCGGAGGCGCGAAACAATAAGCTCATTGTACTTCCCTTCCCTGTCTTCAGCTTTAGAATAACGAAGCAGCGCTTGCCAGATAAGATAAATGCCTTAAAAGCATTGCATAATAGCGCTCGATAACAAATCTTTCTGCTGGACCGCTTTTTGTCTCAAAATACACATATTAGTCTCTTATATTTTTATACGTCTGACTTGTTTTTGCTCGTAGCGCTGCCAGCGTAGCAATTAATATATTCCTGTTCCTCTGCTCTTTATACTATATTGTCATTTTAGCTAATGCGCTGACAATAATTCTCCAAGACGCGAAACAATTAGCTACAATTTGACTTAACAAATTATTCGTACATGCGCCCGTCGTAGTGAAGTTTCGAATCGTAACCTCTTGCTGTTGATGCAATTTTTTATTAATATAACGAACTTTTATTACTCGGCCACCACCGTACATACGACGGTGGTAGCAGTTACAATAATTCTAAACCAGGCAACTTTCAAAACTTGTCAAAACCATGGTAGGTATTTTATATGATGGCGTAGGAACATATAGACTCGATAATAAACACAAAATATTTTAGACTTTGTTATATAGCGCTGTTAACACTCCACGAAACATTTTATTTTGAATATCTTCGATGTACAAAGATTATTTATAATTTTATAATATGTACAAATGTATGAGATAAAATATGGATCGGTTCTTAAAATTACAATGCTACTGATTAACTGAGTTCAATTTCAGCCACCGCACTCGTATCTGATGTACTTGACGGTCGATAAGTAAATTATAAAAATCATCGTTTTGGCGTCTGATACTTTTATTATTAAGATTTCATATATACACTGTCATAAGTATTATGAAGTACAAACATGGATCATCTACCTACAGCATTTTTATATGAATACATTAATTTATCATTTGATAATTTGCATTGGAGCCCTATAAATAATCAAAAAAATTGTGTGTGCGTGTGTGTGTATGTGTGCAATGCACACACGGTAGAAGTGAAATTTTAGAAATGTAACCTACGAGAGAATGAGATGTATACAAAGTATCAGGAATAGGATAATTGTAAGGTTTACATTTTTTTATAGTATTTTACCAAGTTTAAAAGCTATTTTACATTGAGGTGAAACATGTAATCTCAGAGCAGGAAGATATAAGAATAAAGAAGAAATAAAGAAGAAAGAAGAAATTTATTGATTAGAAAATATTAAAGTACAATTTTGTTCTTAAAAAAAGAATTAGAAATTTTAGAAAATATTTAAGTGCTATATAGATATACTTACTATGCAATACTCACTATACGATGCCTTCTTCCAGACGTCGTATAGTGCAATGTGTAGGCCTACATACGTATACTAACACACGTAAAATGCTCAGATGAGAGCAATATTAGACAGTGTGCAATATAGATATACACAGAGGCTTGCTCTCTCGCTTTAGCTCGGCAATGTACAGGCACACACAAAAAATACGATGCTTAGTAAACGAGAGACGAGAATGAGAATGTTATTCTATGTAATTTTTGTCCGGCTCAAACCTGTATATTTACGTGTTTGTCTTTCTTGTAACGCATTTTCGTTCTATCGAGTTTCAAATCACAAATCACAACTGTTTTACAGAAGTTTCACCTCAAGAACTTCATGTTGATATTAGAAAATTATTATATTACTAGCATTGGAAAACATGTATTATGTATTTATGTCTTGATTGATGTTATAATTAAATAAAACATAGTGCTTATTTAGTTTGATTTAGCGTATCTCTCTAACAGCTCCCGTACGATTGTCGCATAAATATGTATAAGATATAGCTGTTTTCAACTATAGCGTACCTAAATAAAATTTTAATAAGTCATACGACAAATTCTAAAACTTTTACGCAATTCTAAAAATAGTAATAAACAGTTTTAAGTCACGTTGAATACCGTTAGATATCACTAAAACCAATTCTAAATATGTGGTAAATAGACCAAAGATAACCATAGATTTCGTAGCTCCGCGGCGTCGAGCGAGTGTCAGCCGCTCGTTTGTCACGGGTTGTCGCGATACACGGTGATTTATCCCCCGGTTTAACATCACTGCCGGTATTTGTCAGACGTGTTACAGATGAAATATACTCGGCCCTGATACGTAACTTTACGTGAAAAATATTATGATCGGCGTGGGAAATCTTGAAACCTTAAAATCACGTGAATAAGCGATGACGCTAGGATTTACACTTTTGTTATCGGAGTTGTTAACACTTCGCATATATTTTTAAATGACCTAAGATAAAATTACCGTAATCAATAATACAAGAACTAATTAAAAATTAATATACACTTTAAATGGACTTTAAGCGATTTTATTTAGTTAAACGGCTGTCTATTTAAAATTGAATACACGTAGTAAACCTCTTTTATATTAACGTGAATCGTCTGACGGAAAAAAAAAGTTATATTTTATCTATAAAATTAATTAATAAACTATTTATTTACGACTATTTACGTGTATAAAATTAGAAATACCATTTTATAATTTTTATATTTTTCGAACTTATTTCGTTACTCACTTAAAATACCTTTAAATTTAATCGTATTAGCAACTAGAAGAGGAAATACGTTTTATATTATTATTTATCATTTGTAATAGCAGTGAAAAAAAAAATCCTTACTAATATGGTAATACCGTATATTAGGCATTCTCCATTGAGTAACATGAAAATCATTAAAAATAGATTTTAAAATTACTTTAAACTGCACTTCCGATTAAACGATAAAGTTGACATTTTCCACACATGATTAAAATCCTAATTGCAATACCACATTATGATAATGTGAAAGTGATGTGATATTGAAGGATTATTGTGTTTCTTATGTGTTTCCCAATATTTCATACAAAATCACCGAATGTTGTCTCATTTGCTTTATTGTGACATTATTCTTAGTATTATCATTATTATTAGTACGCTGTGAAAATATAACTGATAGTGGGGAATAACAACGTCAGTTGCTAACAACACAAACTCCGAGTAATTATTTTTAAACGCTGTTGAAACAAAACAAACCAGGCTCAAAATAATATAGACATCGCAAATTCCCTCGCGAATAAAACCGCGAACTTGAAAATTTGTAATAAAATGATCAGTCACATAGTGAACTACACAACGGCACACAGCAAACCCATTAAGCTTAGGTTCATTCGATTCTTTGTGATGAGCTCTCTGTCGTTACTAGGGTCTGAGAAAGAACTTAGAAGTTAACTACTGTAGTTCTATTACTAAACTTCTTCTACCATTTTCATATAAATGGATGTTATATGAAATACGTATTGTAATGTTATTGAACATTGACGTTACATAACAAGATACAATATATGCAATTATACGTATATATTGTGAAGTGAATACATGAGACTTTAATGCAATGTTGGAATAATAAAATGTTTAGCTTATTTTCTTCTTTTAAATCTTTATTAAAAATAACTACACCACGACATTGCTGAAATTATACAACACTCGAATAAACACGTTACTATGCAATGTAAAAATTATAACCAAGTCACGATAATGTGGTGATATACGCGCCAGTTTAATGTAACTATCTTACATAATTCGGAAGTAAACTAAAAATGAAGAAAAATAAGACAATAACATATGAAACAAAATAAATAGCGAAGGTGTACGTAAAATATCCTAATCGATTATAACAAAGGCTGATAAATAATTTCAATTAAAAAAACAAGCCAAGACCATGTCGGATCAATTTCAGTGTAAGGTTCTGCTGTTACTATAAAGAAATGTACAACAGATGAAAAAAACTACGTTGTTACTCTTTTTTTCATGTTACCTGCTTAAGGTAGATAAGTACTTTAGTTGCCCACGATTAGAGAAACAAGTAGATATGTCGACTATTATTTTTAAAATAGTGTAAACTAAAGTGTACCAGTAAAAGAACGTATTTTCATGGCATTTGCGTTCTTTTGTTGAAAAGCACAGTTTTTCGGCAATAACTCAAAAATGATATATCCGATCTGGTTCAACATAATTTACCTTGAAAGTACTCATGAAGCGTTACATTTGTATTTTTTTTTCATGTTTTATGATTATACGGTATAAAAAATAAAGTAGGGAGAGGGGAGACAATTTATGCTATTTTAGTAGCGATTATTTCCAAAATTATTCACTTAACAAAAAAAATGCTTAGAAATCTTAGTGTTTTTAAAAGAACTGTCAAAATATATGCCACACGTTGATGTTTGCCAAATTTTTTGAAGTGAAACTTCTAATGCGAGTTCCAACAAGGTTGCGTTAAACGTTTAACGCTACCATGGAGGGGGGATGAAAGTACTGTTGCGTTAAACGTTCAACGCTTCTGGGGAAGGGGAATAGAAAAAGACAGAGCGAAAGTGAATGCGTGGCACTCGAACGCATGCGCGTAGTATACCTGTTACAGACCAGCACGAGCGTTAGCAATGAGTAGCGTCCAATATTTCAACACAAGAGAGAAAGAGAGAAAGAAAGATACATAAGGGTAGAAAGTAGGAGAGAGAAAGAGAGTGAGTCGGTAGATGTCGTCTCGCAATTGTTTTTTGCAGTTGTAACGTGCGACGAAAACCGCAATTTCTACCCCTTCCTATTTTCATTTCCACATTACGAATTTTCACTTCTTCCGCGCGGAGGGACTCTACGCACTATTATTTTTTATCTCCTGTTACATGTGTAGAGTGCCCACTGAAATAATTATTTTTGTTATTTATCTATTAAACTAAGTAGCGGTTTATACAGAACATTCATACTCCAAATTTCATCGATATACATCTTGTAGCTTTGAGTAAAATGCCTGTGACGTACGGACGGACAGATACGACGAAAATATAAGGGTCCCCTTTTTGCCATTTTGGCTCGCAAAACCAAAGCACCCTCCATAATACAATGAATTATTTGAACAAAGTTAATACGAATAAAGGTAATATTAGAGGGAAGTGTTTACACCTTCTAACAGCCCTTTTGCTAATTCGCAATTAAAGGTGGCCAACAAAGGAAGCGAGACTGCGATTATCGTATATCTGTTCTCGGAACGTTCCCGAGAGACGGACGAACGCGGGTGTTGTCTGCGGATAAGCCGTCGCAGCGCCGATATCGCTCCTCTCATTGTTTTCACACAATCGCCTTTAGCTGATCTTCTGCGGTACAGTGAGCGAAATCGTAAATTGCTTTCGGCCTTTAAAGGTGATTTTAATATTACAAAAGTGTTTTAATGGTCTATTTCTCATGTAAATCGGAATGTATAAAAAACAATAGGTGGAAACATTTTTCATTAATTTATAGCAAATATGATACACATGTTGGCATTAATGCAAGTGAAAATATTAAATACTGGTGTAGAATAATTGACCTTCCATTATTCTACACGCCCGCCGACAATACTAAAGCTGCGGCGTACGAAAATGAAGTAAATATTTTTGTTTCGTCAATGTTTTGAGATTTTTGGTATGCAAGTGAAATGGTCCTGTATTTGACGAGAATGTGAAAACTTTGTCAATATTGTTTGTATGTTCGTGTTAGTCGTCCTTGGCACAGTGGTGGCTTTGCGTTAACAAGTGGGGCAAGTAGCACTAACTTTAGAACACACCATCGAAGAATATTAATTGTATATGTACTAGCTTTTGCCTGTGACTCCACCTGCATGGACTTTCAATGATATCTTTTATTTTTTTTACATCGATCACACTGTCAACCGTGATTCCCGATCTCGGTCCCACTCTTGATTTCGATTTCAGCCTGGATATATATACCGGTTCATCTTTGCTTCGTTCACGCTAGCGAAGCTGCAAACAAAAGATAGTTTCTCTATAAAATGTAGTCAATATCTTATTGTGGTATATAAGCTATCATACTGCGAATTTTAAGCAAAACACGTCGAGTAGTTTTTGCATGAAAGCGTAACAAACATCCATCCATAGATCCTCATGAATTTTAACGTGTGTAATATTAGTAGGATCGAATAATTGATGTTTTGTTTTGCAGTTATTATTTTGATCTACGATTTCAAGCATTTATCAATTCTAAACGAATAATTAATGTAAATACTTTTATATATTTTTAAATATTATTTCGCAAGGGCTTTTTTGTTGGTATACCATTTTTCTTTTAATATTGCCTCAAGACCAACGGCTGACACATAATTTTGAAGACTAACTTCACCGTTAATAACGAAAAATAAAGATTAAGTTTATAATTCAGATTTCCTTTTAGAAAAACGTATTTAGTTTATATAAGTCCGTGTAAAGAATCTACACGACGCCATTTATTGACAATTTGTATATTTAACATACACAATAGCTGTTACACTAGTTTAAATTATATACATTAAGGTATTAGGTCCTGTAAATAAATTAAATGATTGACACACTATTTGGAAGAGTAATTTAGCCGCAGCGCGAAAATAGGCTGCACGACCGGTGAGATACCACACTTTCACACAATACAGACGTGAAATAATGGCTTCCACAGTTGGCTTCCGTTCAGTGAGTGAGAGTTTCGGTGGGCCACTTCCTCTCTATCATCCCACTCCCTCCACCATCAGATATCCTATTTCCATCCAAGAAACCAGCAACAGATTGGGGGGCTCTTTTGGGGTTGCAAGTGTCCATGGGCGGCGCTGACTACCTTCTTTCTGGTGGCTCAAATGTCCGTTTGCTCTTCGAAACCGTTATTAAAAAAACCCTTCCTCATGAAGGCAAGATTATTCAGATTTCCTTTATATGTTACTTGACGTTAAACATGCGAGTAGGTCAACCAGCAATCCTTATGGTCTCATGTTAAAGTTCACAAATTAACTCAAAATTGAAGGTAATTCCATGTTTGTCCCATTTCTGATTCTGCCCAATGAAAAAAAATATAATAAATCTCGGTGATTATACTTCATACATACAAAAGACTTATTACGATTTAAATCTTTGTGATGCCATAGAATTCATGAACTCCTTAAATCCGTCCGGTTTAACATCTCATAAATTGATTTAAAAGAAAATATCTTTCATATATTAATTAAAAAACCCTCCTCAGGGTTTGAAATGAATGTATCAAAAATAAGGCATAAATTACTAATGTTATAGTTGTTGCAAAATTTACTATAAAATCACATTATTAACGAATAGGCAAAATGTATCTTGAGAATTTCAGAAAATTATTGTCACGGTTCATTTCTTATATTTGGTAGGCATGATTTTAACTTCGTTATAAAAAGAAACATTTTCTAGTATATTTTGTAACAAATAATCCTCGCAACTATAGTAACATCCGAACAGTATCCACGTTTTCTTAAGAGCCCTCATAAGAAACAATATTATTTCCACAAAGTTTATTCTCTGCCAGATATTTTCTTAGTCACCGGGTTCAATGAACAATAATATAATGAGGACAATAATGTCATTGCGCAATTCGTAAGATCATCCGAGTGGGTTTGCAAGCGTACAAATGCATTTAAACAAATCGAAAAATGTTAACTAACTGTGGGACAGCATTGTTCCATTATATTGTCCATAAATAATAAGTTATTAAAATTTTGTTATTATAGTTGTTCAAAACCTTATAAGTAGCAAGTTCTACTTAATTGCCGATATATAATGTCTAAAGATAAATTTCTTATTGGTGTTCATCACACCAAGTGAGAAAGAAAATATACTTGACGCTAATATATTTCTGATTAATTTCTATACCAATTTCGTTATGATTTAAAATAATATCATAAAAATATAAAACTTATTGTATGAGATGGTCATTAAAAAATAACCATCTTTTTTTTTCCAAAATTGGAAATCCAGCAATCTTCAATTATACATTACTTTCAGTTTTCTAAATATGGTGGAAGTAGTATCTTAATGTAAGGCATTATAAATGAATGATGCAAGTATAATAAGATTTAATATCAAGCACAGTAGAGTTGTCAGACTGGGATGTGTAGCGTCATCGTAGCAAATAAACCTATTCATGGATAATATGCAAAAATGTGATTTTAGGCTAAGAATGGATGAACTATTTGTCAAATGTCTCTTATACGCCAACGACCAAATAGTCATGCGCTCGGTGATGTGCGAGTTATAAGCGATGGCTATTAAAATGAACGATTCTGTTAAAGATTCTGTATAGGAGGTGCGAGAGTTGAACAAGTGAAAATTTTTTTATCTATTTGGCTAGTATGTTTACGAATGGCGGTAAATGTGACATGCATATCGAAAGAAGAGTCAATGCGGGAAATAAAGCGAATGTAGACTCGCTTGCTGTTATATATAGTAAAAATTTACGACAAACGCATTTGACTATACATAATGGAGTTCTGAACCCTACGCTTTTATACAGCATTGAACCCTGGGTATAGCATAAGTATCATGTAAGTAGAATCCCACATGATCTCTATATAAATATAAATTCTACACTAATATTCTTTCCCCTATATTTAGAAATTTTGATATAGATTGTTAAAAATTAGGGGCATTTAATAAAATGATGAAATACATGATTTGACTGAGTA
>BGZK01002702.1:0-45265 GCA_005406025.1 Eumeta japonica
CAGTTCGCTGCAGGTGAAATATTTCGCAAATCGCGTACATATAATATGTGCTCGTGCGCACGTCGCGTTAGCGTTTGTCTGGGGGCCGGTGCTACACTCTTTAGGTTTAAAGTCTTACGCACCGTCTGTTCACGCCGAAAATGGTCTTCGGTTCTATATGGTGGAGAGAAACTTTTTTTTTTCTCCAAAAATTTTCAATTATTGAATACGTTTATATCTACGAAATTTTTCCTTTGAACTGGTGGTAATTATAAGTACTTCTCTAAGTATTTCATTTTACTGTACATATAAAAGCGAAAGGTTATGTTTGTCTTTTCTTTAAGTGCAAAATTACTATGTAATCGAAATGGGCACACCGGAACCAGAATGAGAACAGGAACAAGATGAGAATTGGAACCGAAGCCAAGGCCTACACCGGACTCTGTACAGAAATCGAGGTTGCAATTGTAGTAGGTACCGAGACCGGATAGCGCCTTGGATTGGCGTCAGAATCGATACCGAAGACGAAGGCCTAATTATAAACAAGACTTGCATGAAAACGTAACCGGGATTGAGCCCCTAACCGACACGAAGATTGGAACCGAAATCGATACTATAGATACGATACTAAACGATGCTGAGGCTTAAATCTGCTATCAGAGTTAGGACCTGAAGCGAGATAAGAATTGGAAAGCGAGACTAAGCGTGTTCAACTTTCATCTGCATCCACCCAGGTTAAGCTGTAAACAAAAACTTGTGTGTTTATTATAGTCTAGTCGAGAAGTGAGTTTCTTTAGAAAAAGATTTCCCATGATCTTAAAAATATGGGGTTTGGTTTATTGGATTCAGAATTAAATTCTAATAAAAATATTAAAGTTGTCTATTTGTTTATAAAACATTTATAAACAAACGTCATAAAAACTTTTTCAGGTAAGCTGCTAAATGCAATTTATAGATATAAAAAACAGTTAAATACATAAATATTATTAAAAAAATTTTTAATAACATTTTCCGGATATTTTATTTTTTGTTAACTTAGAAAAATCATTATAAACAAATAAACAAACTTTAGTAAATTTTTACTGCGGAATCTTGTTGATTATGTAAATAAGAATAGGCTACTAGAAGAAAAAAAAAATTTAGGTACATTATTTAAACTTTAATAACAGATTTTATGTTAGCTAAAGTACATAAAAAATTAGTTAGTTAACAATTGAATAACTTTAACAAAAATCAACTTAATTTTTTTTATATCGGAATTGTATTTCTTCAAGTGTCTTGATGAGACTGTAATTTTTTCAGATTCTTAATATTATATTTAATATTATAAAAAAATATTTTCTTACGTCCCCTTTGCTCGGTGGCGAAGCGACGGCGTCACAACGGCCGCGAAGAACCCTATTTTCAACATAAAACTAAAATTATAAATAATGGAGCTACAACTCCGGAATTGTAACTTGTTTTTGTAAAATTTTCTCCTCTTTTAGGATCTTTTTAAATATTGACACTATTATTAACAGTTTCATAGTTATAGCTAAAAAACGGAAACCATCTTTTTTTCTCTTCGTTTTTTGTTAATAACAATTGAAATTTTTAATGGCAGAAAAATTCAAAAAACCCTTTTATCAGAATTTAATTCTGAATCCAATAAAACAAACCCCATATTTTTAAAATCATGGGAACTATTTTTCTCAAGAAACTCATTTCTCGACTAGACTATTACGTCACCAGATCTTTGAGATGAGACTTTAGAAACAAAGACGCTTCGATTTTCACGAGCGTAAAGAGTATCTGGTTAAGTCTAAACAGATTGCGAATCAAAACAATATATTGATGCAGAACAATATCTTCAAATATTAATAGAGAATAATACGATAATCCAGTAGTTTACACACCTGTCTATGACACAGTGGTCGCGAGTTCGTGTCCCGGCGGCCAGCACCGCAGAGTGTTTTTCTAAGTCATATGCAGATTTAGAATTTGAAATCATTCTCTTTAAAGTGGTCGTGACAGCTTATGCACGTTATTATTGGTGACAGCCCACCATGATCTTTAAAATGGTGAGGATTTTGCGACACACTGTGGATCAGCGTGAGGACTGTCTAGCGTCCTTCTTCTTAAAGGACATGGTGACTAGGTATATCATCAATCATCATCACCAATCGATCAAATATCGAGTACAGCTCAAATCCTTAATGTATTATACAATAACATGACTAACGTGTAATCTTACTGCAAAATGAAATAACTACAAATAATTGGCGACAACTGTAATTATTATTTTTTTAATCAGCTAGCGTTATTTAATTCATACTATATTTTAGAGACCTAAAAAATAAATTATGATGTTACGGTTTACCGATATTGGACTTCACCAATGGGTATGAAAAAGGATGGATACAAAAAAAAATCGTGCAATTAATTATTCACAGCAACCATTGTTACGAAAAACAAACTAAAAATCACTAGAACACTTTTCATCGATCACACTTTGCTTGTTAACACACTGATCGGTAAAACAAAACAGAACTAACATTGTAAAAGTTTCACGTTTGTATATTCACGGTCTGCAGTTATGAAATCTTATGGAATATTGTTGTCATTTTATGGAATCTATTCCGTATTATAGAATCTATTCCGTTCTATATTGAATGGGGACTATCCTGATATTTTTTTCATTTATTTCATTAGTTCTGTAAAAATAAGTATACCAACTTTGTGACAAATGAAATCGATTAATGGCTGTCTTCATATTTCATGATTACAATTTTATTGATAGAAAATGTCACATATAGTTTCTACATTTATTGCCACATTTCACTTAGTCTTAGAATTATAATTCAAAATTATACTGTATATAATGACAGAACATGCATGCATAATATGCGATGCAATTGCATTTTTTTACTCTACTCTGTGCATTAGTAGCGTGACGTACTTAAAAGCATGCAGGCAGACGGACGGAAAGTTTGATAACCATTGTTTTGAGTTGTGTTAAGGGTTCTATTAAGGACTCAATGATAATTTTGCCTCTTTAAGTATTTTTGTCTACGTTTCGCACATTTACAGTAGGTAACATCAAACCAAATCATGTTAACTGCATTTTACATACATTTAACGGAACAAACCCTACAGTTTCTGGATGGTAGATCAGGATAACGTATTTTAATAATCATTATTTCAACTTCTGTTGATTTTGTTCACTCTTTTAATTAATTTTATATCACACATTAATATTTTGTAGTGTGTATGCCTGCATCATATTCAGTTTTAATTCCCATTTAATTATATGCATATATAAATTTTCATGCGTTTTTCCAACCAGTAGTACACTTAATTTCACTATCATGGGCTTACATCCATCTTCAGTGTTACTATTGATAATTTATATTTTAATATTACATGTCTCACATATGTATATGTGTGAAATAATTATTTAAATTAAAAATATAAAAAAGGATAAACAGCTTAACATTCAAAAGTGTTTTTACATACACATTTCAATGTGATTTTTTGTCTGACGTTTCATTATGTATTTCTAGATTAACGCTTTTATACGATTCCTTGATTATTATAAAACACACCATTAATATTTAAGTTAACCTTAAACTTGTTTTGAAAACATTATACATAACAATCTGCTAATTTACATAATTAGGAATTTATATTTTATACAAATTACTTACCTGTAGTTTATTTTATAATACATATATCTAGATTTTAGAGGTTTATTTCCAAACCAAAATTTACGGAACTCCAAATTTTAATATCCCTCTCAGCCCTTTCAAAGGACGGAAGAATGACGTCACACGACAGGTACTTTTGTCGCGATCCGGTCGACGTGTATTGGCATCTTAATTGTATTTCGTGAATAAATAAATAAATAAAATTAAGTCTAGCAAGGTATCAAATTAACATACAGAAATTATTCTTGAAGGCACTCGTAAACAGGCGTAGTTGAGTTATCGAATCCTTATTCATTTGTAACTTGATATTTATTTGATTTTATAATCTTAAATTACTATTCTTAATTTCATTTTATTGTAAGTTCTTGTTTCATGAGATATAAATTGTGAGTGTTGAAAGTAAAAGTGACTTCTTCATTATAATTTGTTTTGAATGATAAGAGAATTACTTACGTAATCATTTAATTATAATAAATAACACATTTAAATCACGCAAATATTTCTAAACCTACCTTTAATACGAAATCGGTAGTTTTCCCAGAATTTACCTTAATTAAATAATTGTTTGTAAAATAGTTTTGTAATTTTCGCGCGTGCACACGGTTAAGGGATTTATTGGTCGAGTTTTTTTTTATTGAGATTTATTATTTGGTAAATACAGGCCATTTTAATTTATGAAAAGCGGACTAAGTATGATATGAGTTTGTTATTGTTCTGTAACTTTTTTTTTAATTCCCGTACAATCGGCACTGATGCAGTGCAAAATTAGACGAGGAAGGTGGTAAAAGCAGGGCTTTTAGTGAAAAGTACGATTAGGAACTTCATTCACATCCAGTTCTATGTAATAGTTCCATAAGTTTAGGACTTCCTGAACCCTTTGAGTACTCACGTAAGGGTTTATTGTCTGAAAAATCCATAATAAATTTTTTTTAGAACGTTCTGCAAATCTAGCAAATTTTCAGGATACGCTTACTCGAGATGTCCCAGGAAAGCAGGTCCTTATCATGAAAGGCCTCATCTGATGTGATGTGAACAGACGGACAAATTATCTCGGAAGGACCTTTTTAGCCTATTCTTAATTCGTGCCTTAATCTACGATCTAGTGAGCACACCGTCCAAGGCTGTGGCGGTAACTTTTGACAGCCTCAAATTTACTTTTAGTCCTGGTGAGGTGTCGAACAGACGGACAATCCGCGTCGGCCCTACCTGCAGCGGCCGGTCGAGGCCGAGGGTATGTAGGTCACCTGAGGAATGTGGTCGGACCGGGTCCGCGCGCCGGGCCCACGCGCGGTGCGCACGCGCAAACGGACATACAAACAAAAATAATGATGACACGGCGTCGATCTACGCGATGGCGGCGTTAGAAAAGGTTTTGACGATTTTTTTTTCTACGAAGTTTATCCGAGTTTATTTCTTAAGAATAGATTTTTATCTATGCTCCCGCGGTATGCAAATCAGAAGGATGCAAAATCGAGTGTTAACAAAATATAAAGTCGTTATTTTACTACTTCGTGCAACGTCATTTCGCATCTTATACTGAAAGCGTGTATTTTGTTTCTAATGATTTATTTATGGTTATTTTACTTTTAACGCAGTTGACTTAACGTTTAGATGTACATGGTGTTCAACGTTATTACCAATGTTATTTATACATTTAATGTTGAAATTTTAGGCTTTCTAAGTATGTTTTATCAAATAATTATGAACAAATTTATTAAATTATTAAAAAATGAATAAAAGTATATATATATATATATATATATATATATATATATATATATATATATATATATATATATATATATATATATATATATGCTAGCAGTATTATAATAAGTGCGCTTATTTACCCCGGTCTCCGATTGTACATATTCCAAGACAGATAATTATTAAGAAGTAAACCCTAGTCATTTTTTTTAATTTTATAATATTTTCATAATTTTTTTTATTTTCGTCAAGTAGGTACTTGAAAATCGTCAGATTTCTAATGTCAGTTTGTTTTAGATAATAATACGAAGTGTTTTTTTTGGGAGTCAGTAAAATGTCTAGGCGAAGCAAGATTGACCCCATTTCAAAAATGCAATTTACTGCTACGTATATTGCTTCTCGCACGAGACAGCGCGACTATAGAATTAAAGTTATGTTGGTAGTACGAGGTAGTACACTCGGTTGGCGCTTACGACTAATTAAAAAAAAAGGATCGATTTTGCGCTAATTTTTTTATTTATTTTTTATGTATAAAAAATCTTTAAGCTACAATAATTTCGTTTAATTGAGTTATTTCGAAATGCATTTCTAAAAAACAAATGTGAATTAATAGTAATCAATTATTTGTCTTCTAAAGCGAAATTGCCAAAAATACAGTTGTCTTTTTTTTATTATTCTATTTTTCAATCGTTTCATGGAGACTCGTCATCAATGAAAGCTTTCAAGTGCTGAAATAATTTGTTACTTCTTTAGTACGAAATCAATTTAGTCTGCATACATGGGTTTTGCACGCCTCACAAGCGGAGCGTTGGGGTGATGCTCTACTCTCGACATGTCAAAAAACCCAGTCTTTCGACACTTAAATGACTTTTTTTTACTAATATAACACTTACAGGGTAATATGAGTGCACTAATATCAAGTTAAATAATCTGTCTAGCACATATGGTATATTTTATAAATAATTATTTTGTTTAATATAGTAAACAATAACATTAAAATCAATCATTGTTGGACGTCCGTCAGTCTGTGTTTATGGATCCATGTATGTGGCAGAGAAATTGGTCGAAAAATGTATCTTACCGGAATACTTTTTTTTTATTATATAAAGTTATACTCTGTGCTGATTCCTAGTTAATATTAGCGTCTAATTACTGTCGTTTAATTATAATTTACAAAAAACTAAAAAACGACTGTGTATTGCACGCCTCACAAGCGGAGCGTTGAGGTGGTGTTTGTATACCTATATTTAGATACAAATGAAGATTAGCCTTAAGCCATATGTGAAAAGTTGAGATCAGCGCATGCGCCCTTATAAATATCTCACGAAATGGCGCGAAATTTGAATTTGATAAATATTTTTTTGAAATTTCATTATCAAAAACTCTATTAATTTTTTTTATTTTAGAAGTTAATAACCGCGGTGAGGCGTGCACTTTTGGATTTTCCAAATTTTTTTTTAACATTTGCTGTATGATAAATAATATTGTTTAATTACGTATATTACAATTTTAAATAAAATAAACATATCAATTAGATATTTTATCGCTGTTGTAAGAAATAAAGCTTTAACGTGTTTGTTGTACATTTATTATTATATTTCATACTAGCGAATAGTACACCGCATTTTTCTTATTCTCTAATTTTCTTTTAAATAAATAATACGTTTAAATTAATAATTCCGACTATGAGCTACTCTAATTATAATTTGTGCCAATAGTTGCCATAAACAACTTTTATTTAGACAACTGTACTACTGTTATGGAGCGGTCTCACCGGTCACGACAATCGCAAGGCCGAAATACAAAACGGCATAATATTATACAAATTATTGCTTATTGATCAATCGGGCTGTATAAAAAGATTGCGCTGTTAATCTATGGACTTTGTTCAGAATTATGTAGTCGCCTGATAGGCACTTTCTGGCGGGTTTAAGAGTGGTGAATATGTAAATTTATATTAAATAAATAATAAATTTATTTATGTTTTTTAAAATAACTTTATAGACGACTCGGTTAAAAATTACATTACCGTGGCAGTGTTAAGATTAATCATACAATTTTTTTTTTACTGATAAATGTTATTCTATGATAATAGTTCTTTTGTACCTATTATCATAGATATTATCTATGATAATAGGTACAAAAGTAATAATGAAAGCTCACGCCTTTTCCGAATAAGTTCAAACCACAGCCCATTATTTGAATACATTTATCTTGCTTCACTGACATCGATCAATGGTTCATAGTTTTTTGCGGGTTCGTCAACTATTTAAAATTCCACCCTTTTTTATGATATATCGCTAATTTGATCTGTATGAGTTCTTCCAAGGCAACCTTGATCGACCCTTCCGTCACACGCGTTCGCTGTGTACATTTCTTTCGTCGGTCTACTTTTTCATTCACCCTCTCCAGATAGCCAAATCACCGCAACCCTTTTCTTCTATTCTAGCCACTACGTCTTCTTTCAAACCACACCGTTTTCCCTTTAAAGACACTTCATATATACTACGAAGGGATGTATCTTTACTGCATTGACCCTACTTTCAAGTTTCTTCTACCACATCCAACTTTCGCTGCCTTTCATCAATGCAGGGACAACGATTCTATTATAAATAGCTTAACGGGATGTACGCTGCGATTTCTCTCAACGATTTTAATATTATCTGTTAAAATCATATAATAAATGAAATAAATTAAACAATAGTAAGTGTAATGATAATATGGAGGCAAATCGTTGAAAATAAAAAACGTGAAAAAGGCTTGATTTGTATGAAGTAGTTGAAAACTTTAGAAGGCGGTGGAAATAAAAGGAAACAATTGTACGTAAATATTTTTGCTTGCAAAATGCAATGCAAATTGCAACACCTTTATTTCCGGTGATTTTAAGATTCTCTTGTTTGCTTTTCGGCCTAGGATTCAATTTTTAACCGTTAAAAATTGACATCGATCTAGATATGTTAATTTAATATTAAATTAGACAACTTAACGTCGAGTTTTATTTAAAATTTTTTTACGGGCTTGTTTCTTACAAACGTGTTAGCAAATAAAACTCATTTTTTTTTGAAGGATAATTATAAACTTCCAAACGAGTGATACATCTTCAAAATATAATAACTTATTTTACCTGTTAGGTTATAATCAATGAAATATAAATACCTACTTTAAATTTTAAATTTCAATTATATAAAAAACTGAGACGCTTTATCTGACAAAGTTTCCCAACCTTTTTTTTGTTGAGTGAGGATTTCTAGAAATATTCTCATGCCCCCTTTTCAATCTTACATTACGAAAAAAAAATCGCACATTATTTTAAGGACTTACATTTATTTTAATTCAAAATGATACAAAATAAACTTAAAACAAATTCGAAACGTTTTTTTTATTGATATTTATTATAATTATAGTAAATAATATTATTTTATTGCTTAATTTACGCGCCAAATTATTTTTTCTTTCAAAAATGCAAACGTATTGCCCACGCCCCCCTCGGGAGGCGCGCCCCACTGGTTGGCAACTCTCGCTTTATCATATTGGCATTGTTGATAGTGATTAATTGTAAGATGGTCTATTATTGCATAATAGAATTAACCCTAATCTCTTTGATTTAACAAGTAACAAATTAATATCTTGATACGAAAACGTGAGTTAATTTAAAAGGGCTTGCCGATGTATCAATAGATACTGTGCTGTAAATAGCCTTTTCTGCGCCCTGTGCAAGCTTCTATAACTGCGCCCTTGTTTTTAGATATAGGTATCCTAGCTAAAGCAATGCTATGTATTGGCCTACTTTCACTCATTCAGGGTGATAAAATAGAGCACAAGGACCTTGGTGTTGGTGGACCAATTATCTAATATTTTGAAAGAAAAATCAATTTTTTTAAAGAGCTAGAGCTGATGTGGGCAAACAAGCGGACGAGCTATTTAAGTGGACCCTTCGCCTATTATACCACCCACTGTGTTTCACTCACTAAAACTCAAACGCAAGTTCATTAGTGCAAATGCGTTGCCCATCCTGATGCTTAAGATCTAATTTTTGGGCCACTATGGTCTTCATATTTCTATAATAAAATAACACCCTGTAGAGTTTCAGTAAACTGTAAATTAATTTAATTTTAAGTACTTAAAAAGTAGCATAATATAAATTGCATTTAAATATAAATTGGTGAAAAAACGTTTGGACTCAAGCACTAGGAGCGCAACGGGAACCTATCAGGAACAAACTGAAAAAATAATAGTCCTGCCTGGTCTGGCCATTCTAGCGCCCCCCAGAGTCTACGCCCTGTGCCTGGGCACCGTTGGCACCGCCCTATTTACGGCACTGTAATAGATATTACGAATAATAACAGTTTTGTTTGAATCCAACTGGTATTTAAAATCATTAAATTGATGTAAATCTGTGAATTCAATGACTTTTACAATCGACCGATGACGTCATTGAAAAAAAAAAATAATTTTGGTGTTGGTATTGGCAACACTAGAGGTAGAACGTAGCTGGAGATCTGTTCATAAAATAATATTTACATGGATGATTTTGTTCGATGACACTTTAACCAGAAAAGTCAGGGTCTATTTCGTATTGCGCCACATTTTAGGTAGCCTCGTCGCCTCATGTTCGTCTTGCTCTCTTGCCGTTTTAAAAAGTGTTTGCAAATCTAGTCGCACGGCAGCGTGCCGGCCAAGTTTGTGCGAAATAAGCGGTGCAACGCTGTGTGTAATCATTTGCATACTAGATATCTAATTTATTTTTCCGATTTGTTTAAAGTAATCATCTAGGTATGTAGAATACGTGCTAAAATACTTAATAATTTAGATAAAATAATACTAGCTTATTTACTGCTCTCGCTACAAGCTTCTTGAATACACCCACATATATTCAGTATTAACTCTAACAGAAATTGACTAGAATTATTGTTTTTACTACAATTTTATTAAATAAAACCTTAAAAAAGTAATTGTACTACATTTAAAATATACTTTTCAGGGATTTCTGAACTCTTTTAATTCACTCTTATCAGGAATTGTGAATGAATTTGAAATTGTTACCAGTAAAAGTTTCATATGTACAAAGTATATACTTTACATATACTGTCAAATTAACAGGTTGCGCCGAAAATCATGGTTAAAAATTATGGTTAAATTAAATTTTTATAAAAACTTTCAGCCGTCGTCTACCCGCCATCAGCAAAGGATCCCGACCAGAGCAGCAGCGCGTGGTCATAATCACGTGTCGTATAAAACTTTTTCAACGGGTTCCGCGTCGGCCCATCGGCACTGGATCCGTCTGTCCGTTTGACGTCCACTGCCGGACACAGCTCCCTTTCTACACACCCACGACCTACGATCCTACGCCGATTGAGGTCGACGTTGGCCCTCGACCTGGACACGATGCTGGTCCAAATGGCGCGAGGCCGTCCCGCACTTCGACGTGCAGTTCTTGGTCGTCACACCAGAACCTTTGTTCCACGTTATCGGTCCCATGAACGATGTGGCCCGTCCATTGATATTTCGACTTAACTGATTCTGTGAGCTATATCGGTTAGTCTGGTCCTCCTACAGATTTCTTCGTTTCGGCTTTTGTCCCGCAGAGAAACCCATAAGATCTGTGGCCTTGTATTTTCTTATTACACATCGTTAGTTCTACAACTATTGAAATTGAATACGCGTAGTCACAACGATTCAAGCTGATGTTATCAACCATTATATAAATCTCCAGTAGATAAGGACATTAAGAAGTTAATGTTCAAATTTTCAACTTGATTAAATGTCGGGTAAATAGTCAAAGTTAAGTTGAAGTTTTTATGACTGACCGGAGGCGCGCACGAACACACCAAGTCAAAGAAAAGCATAAACGATTAAACTCAGTTTGTAGATTGCAGACTTCTTCAATGCATTTTTTGGCTCAGACACACACCTTTCGTAACCCCGAGAACGAGAAGTAACGATACAGACGAAGACAAACAGGAAAAACTCAATGGTCTATGACCTCATTGGCTTTTTTTTATATAGAATTTCCTGCACCCACGCGTTAGAACATATTTTTATGTCGATGACGCCTGTAAAAACGACTAAGTTATTTACCACACAAGGTCTACATAAAACACAAGGCACCCTATAATACGATATAATCAGAATCAGTTAAACTTTTAGATATCAATGAAGTGAACATCCGTGCGATTTCATAACCAGTACGGTACAACGCACAAAACTCTGCCGCTGTGAAGTTCGCCACGAAAGCGTCGCAATGGCGCAGAACAGGAACGCGGCGGAGAAGAAGGAGCGGTCGGGGAGCGTAACACCTGCGCAGTACATCGTTCGCAGCTAATTCAGAGCGGCAAAGTTTCGTGCGTTGTACTGTACGAAGTTTCGGGGATAGTTCGAAAATTTCGTTTCGTTTTCGCTAGACGCCTTTGAGTTTATTTTGTACTGTAGTATTTTTCACATCATAGATATTAAAAAAGGACTCTCCATTATGACTATAGTAAGGATCGGTTACGAAATAATGTTTGTCTATGAAGACTTTAGACGTACATGATTTTTTTAATTTTTTTATTATTTAATAAGGTAAATATTTACAAGTATTTGCAATTTTTCGTCATGATACCGCCTCGCTATCTACTGTAAATAGTATATTGTGATTTATGTCCGATTATACGATAAAAATTGCTTTGTATATTTGTTGCTAGGTATATTATGAACAATCGCGTACATCTTTTACGTGCATGTATCTATGGCTAATATTCTTCTTATTAATAAATATGCAAATGCGTAATAATACTTGTCTAAATCGAAAATATTTCTCTACCCTCGCCTTATAAAATATTCATAATTATGGTTTTCGTTATTTTTTTGTACAACTCTTTAAAAAGCTATTGAACTTGTTTATTTGCTAGGTTCAGGAATTCAAAATATAAAAATGTATATATAAAAAAAAATTTAAAGACTCCATAGAGTTCTTTCGGATACGACACCTTAAAAAAAGTATGAGTAACCGTTCGCGACATAAATGTCGCGACGCGATATAAAAACGCGAAAATTAACGCGGACGCCGAAGGCGCTGGTGGTGTTTGTTTGAACAAAATGTTTGAACAAAGCCGTTTGCACAAGCTATCTCGCCGTGCAGGTTATCGGGGGCCGCGAACAATTAGGTTTTCATTGCATCACTCTTGGCTCGAAAACATATTTAAACAATGATACTAATTAAAATGATTTCCCTTTTTATCATTGAAGTAATGTCCCTATAATACGCCTTCGGAAGCTGTTATGCTTTACGGTATGTGTTCGAGTGTCGCTAACCATAGACTAACCTATTTTGACAACTACATAAGATTGTTTATGCAGTATTGTTTTCGTGTTTATTTACCAATCGATTGCGCATGCTCAACGCAAAAGACGAATAAAAGTAGAAATACTAAGACAGTTCTCCTTCTCACTTTTCTATTCTTCTACGCTTGACTTACTTTGGCCGACGCTGTTGTCTTCCTAATCTTCTGTAATATCACTTCCGCTTTCCCAAGTTTTCCGTCATACGTCTGACTTAAGTTCTGTTTTTTTTCTTTGTTATTCTACTCTCGATACACTCCTTGTATGACCCGTCTTGTCGTACCTCAATCACTCGACTACTTAGACGCATCCCTCGCCATTATATTATTGAAGTTGTACTTCTTTTGGTGTGTTATGAAAAAATTGAATTTTTATCGGGGCGACACGAAAACTACAATATGAAGTTGCTCGCAAGCGATTTGCCGAGCGACTTCAGACCGCTAGTAACTGGTGTGTCAAACGTTCGAGCTGGAGGAGTTGCCATTTGTCAAAATATGGACGATACTATCCATATAATTACTTTGAATATTGATATGACCTTAAGACAGGCGGAATTAGCGAGTTCAAGAGTGACATCGGTCGTTGAGTTTTGCGCAGCTGAATGCAAAATGGAAGATTGCAATAAAATAACGTTAACCTAAAAGACAATATTGATATTACATTTTGTATACGAAAATAAAAATTATTATTTAGTTTTTCAAATATTATTCAAACTTCGTCAATCATATTAACTATCCCATCCCAGTCTCTTTATTATTTTATTGTAACTAATTATTTGCATACAATTGAAAACATTTTTTTAATTACCCCAAAGAAGTATAACTTTTCACGCGTGTACATAAATGCACGCACTGTTTTTATTTCAGATCGAACCAGAGCGGACGGCTTTAGGTCTAAACCTCCCGCTCCGGTTCAGCGCGAGTAGGGGGTCGCCAGTGATCGATTACAATGCCAAAGTACAGTATGCCAAGCACGACGCTCTAGAAAAGTCTCTATCTCTGTCACGCCAATAATATGACTAAAAGGGATAGTCCTATAGAGAGATCTTGTCTAGGACGTCATGCTAGGCCCGCAGGAGCGAGTGATTCGATTTGGTTCAAATCAAAAACGCGATAACCAATTCGCCCGTGCTCAGTCGAAACCTGTACCTTCTACTAGAAAAGTGCTTCCTACTTCTACCCCCTTGATTATACCCCACCAAAACATCGTTCATTTATATTAAGAATATCATATATATGTGATATTACCTACCAGCTCTGGTAAAGGTGATACATGTGACGCATACAGTCGTGCGTTAATAATAAGTACAATTTTATCTAAATATACCGTGGAATGTCATTGTTAGCATAATATTTAACCAGTTTATCAAGTGTGCTATACGAATGCGCGTTTTGAGTGTTCGTGCTCGGTGCTCGCTTATTAAGTAAATATTTAAGTGGTTAAGTAATGTACAACCCGGTTTTTGTCGGGCAAAATGTTGCATTTTCAATGCGCCTGCGCACCACACATTTTGCATTTTATAGAAAAAACTATTCTTTCACTTTAGTCGTGAGTCTAATATCGGTTAGCTTATTCTAATTTGTTCTAGAAAGAGCATCATAATTGATTTTTGGCATGTCAAATACATATATTTCCGCAATTACCTACCGATTATGGCAACATTAAAATGAGATTAATTACGATCGTAATTAAATTGCATTCGCAAAGCAAATAAAAAAAAATAATTGCAACTTTGTAAAAAACGAATAAAACACCTGCTTTAAACGCAGCTGCTGTAGAATGTTGTAACATTCAAGCAATAGCTTTCACTTTTACCGCTAGGCACTTGACAAATAGTGGAATATTGTATTGGAAAATGTTTGTTTTTTTTTTTTTAATTGCACTGCTTTTTCATCTACTAGAACTGTTCACACATTGCGATATTAGCTTGTACGTCCGTGAGTTTCTTTAACATTACCTATATACGAGCTCGGGTCTAGATATTTTGTCTAGAAATAGCATCAAATAGTTACAGGACACGGCGTTAAATATTAATCACACGACGCGTGTTACTGCAGCTTATTTAGAGTTTCTTGTCTCTATGATTCTAAATAATGTCATACTCTTTTACACTTATATACTTTTATACTGTTACATGCTCATGGTTATATTCTAAATAAGGTCATACTCTTTTACACTTATATATTCTTATACTGTTACATGCTCGTGGTTATACTCTAAATAAGGTCATACTCTTTTACACTTATATACTCTCATACTGTTACATGCTCGTGGTTATATTCTAAATAAGGTCATACTCTTTTACACTTATATACTCTCATACTGTTACATACTCGTGGTCATATTCTTAATCAGGTCATACATATTTAAAGATCGAGACGAGAATAGGACCAGGATCGAGATCACAATGGACACGGTGTCATCAGTCGATGTAAAAGATGCCAGGCGTTTCGTTCCATGTCCATGCGGGCGGAGCTAGGGCGAAAACTAGTCTTTCCTAGAATGGAAACGGAGTACGGCATTCCGCCACTGATCACTGATTTCATCCAAGTAGAGGGTTTTTAATCGTAGCGACCACGTCGGCTCAACGAATTTCGCTTGTCTTTGAAAATTCTTATAGACATACCACTTCTTTTTTTAGGGTTTCATTGCTATGTTTGCTTTTATCGTTGAGAGAAAAGGTAATATCATGGATATTCCAGTCTGCGCATGAGTCTGGAAAGTACTTACTGATGTAGACCTTTTGAGCCATCCACCATACTCTATTAATGCTCTGCTTGTACCCATAAAAGCTTTGAAAGTTATTCAGGTGCCTGAGGCGATGGTGATAGGATGGGTTGTAATCAAACGACACGCCATTTCGTTACAAAGACGCAATGGAATCACAGGTTTTTATCGTATGACCTTGACAGACAATTTTTAGTTAAAAGAACATCTCGTAACCGTTCTGTTATGGCAGACAGACCTCGCGCATACGCAACAATAGACTATAACATTTAGACATGCATAGAGCGAGGAAGTGACAATATCGTGTGAAAAATTTGGTGAACAATATATTATTATGTCATAAGTTAAATATGGGTGGGGATGACGTCACCCGTTGGTAAAACCTCCGGCGCGATGCGCACGCGGCGGGCGCGTTTTAAAAACCAATGTCAGCAAGATTGTAATTTCGCTGAAAATATGCTCTACACGTTGCGGTCTTGATTATCTTTTGAATATAGATGCGAATAATTTATTCTTTAGCTCTTGCCCGCGGCGCCGCCCGCGCGGACACCTAATGAATTCTTTCGTCTCTTACATCAACCGATCACGCTATCGACCATGATCTCGATGTTGTTCCTGATTTCGACTCTAGTCTCGATCTAAATTCTATAATGCAAAAAAAAAGGAGACAATAATTATTCTCGTTGTTTTCCCGGGACATAAACCATTACCATACGAAATTTCGTTAAATTCTGTCCAGTGGTTTCTGCAGGTTTCGCGAACAAACACACAGGCAGACAGAAGACAGACGAATACTTTAAAAGACCATTGAAATGCATTCTGTCACCGTTTCTAATATCTCCAGGGTAGATTTTCTCAAATATCTGTATTGTACAGCTTTTTTTTCCTTTTACTACTTTATCATATGAGCTTATCGAATTCAAATTTTAATTTTTATTATGCTTATTTAAATTTTTTTTGAAAATCGTTCGTACTTATAATTTCATGCCGCTCTGCGCTGGCGATGAAACTTTTTTTAAAAACAGACGACGAAGTTAAATGTGTGTGAAGACATTTTTGATTATTTTTAAAATGGTGATGCGTTTCGCAAATTAAGTATCGCTCGTTTATTTTTGCAGAATATTTTATGCATTTAATATTGAATAAATCAAGAAAAAGATGTTAAAATGGTAGGCCGATAAAGATTCCAAAAAAAAAAAAAAAACTATTAACATTTAAACCGCATGCATATTCCGCATTACATTCATAAGAAATATGTAGCCTCTGTAATGCTCTGTTATCATTTTAACCGCTCTGTGTCATTACCAGTTTAAAGCCGGGACTTCACCCACGAGCTAAACTAGACTAACGTTTACAATGCAAACTATACCTTACATAATTACAGCTTAAAGGAAAAAGTGATCAGCTAAACGGTGCGAGCTATGTGAGCTAACGCGCGCCGCGTGTCGGATGCCTATGCCGCCAAGCTCGTAGAAAAACACTATGCTAAGCCAAGTAGCTTCATACCGCGTCTCCCTCGCCGCATTCCGACCCCCCCTCATTGCCTTGGAATAGTATTAGAGGTTTGTCTTACTGTAATCGTTATATTCTTACATGATATCAAAGCTAATGATGACAGCGTCTCAAGTAATGAGATCTTGTTAAACGATAATCTCTGTTAATGTTTACATCGCGTAATTCATAAGAAAATATATGAAATGGCCACTTGTAAATCGTATGTGTATACGTTCTTGTATGTATGTACAAAATATTTCAAACGTAATACACATGTTGACATTAACAGACATTTTATGTCAACATCTGTCATATCATTTTTTTTCAAATGTTTTCAATGTACTACATACTCGTCGACACGCATACAATGTGATCGGACATTTTTGAAGTCCAATTTCTAAGGCGACTACAAAATAATCGATAATTGGACGAGAAGCGAGAGTGAAATATAAAGGACGCGTCACGTTTAGACACATTTTGTTACACGAGAGAGAAGAAAGATATAACGTAAAGAGAAAGAGAAAGAAAGCTATACATTCCGACGCGACGGGAGTGGAGACAAAGAGAACGACGTATAAACAACGATACAAAGTGATAGTGTTGCGCATGCGCGCATTGTAGATTTACGCTTCAGATGTTACAATGAACAGTTGAAGCACTACACGATCGGTGTTTGTGTCCTGTGCTTGTTTATTTATATGCGTGACGAGCTGTTATTTAAGAAGTTTCATTTCTATCATTTATACGGTGATGCGTGCGTAATGTTTAATTTTCAATGTTTAATTTTATTGGTTAACAACTCTTAATTTAGTTAAATTTTCTATAACGGTCGGGCCAAGTCTCGGCAAATTGGTAGATTCAGTAGGATGTAGGCAAGAAAGAAATTTCTCATGGGCACAACAAGTTACATGTTCTCTTTCATTGTTCTAATCATCGGCCGTATTACACTCATTGATATCGCCGAACATGACGAATAACGTCAAACGAAATACATAATCATCTAAGCAGTTTCTCGACGTGGCTTACGAGTCGACTTTGTCCACGTACGCGTTGGCACCGTCCCAGCGCAATCGATACGGCACGTTCGAGGTGTGTTAAAACCGATAAATATTCTTATACAAGACACGTACTAAGTTGTAAGAGCTCATGGGAACACAAGGCGGTCGTTTTGAGCGAGGTCGGCGTGTGGACGTTCTGCCGTTGGACAAAACGCTTCGAAATCGCTCGACTGGTCTCGATTGGCGAAAAACATCCGCCGGCTTTTAGGCCAGAGGCGCTACACGTCAATCGGATGTATATTCGATTGACAGACGTTCTGTGTTGCCATTAATTTTCTGTATTCCGTCGGCACGTAGTAGGTAGTTTGTAGTTGTCGCACCAGTTATGTTAATCTACCCACTGCAGTAGTTAACTTTACTCTAAGAGGACTCGTAATAAATGTAGTAAAGTTGATAGTACCCAGTCAGCCGCTCATAGACGTCTCTTAGGAACTTAGTAATATATCTGAATGTTTTAGTGAAATTTTCCGTCAATGTTACCTTTTTTCGTTCCAGCAACGGATAATGGATATCTATGAAGTATACATTTTTTAGCGCGTTAGACAAAAATGTGAACAGTGAAGTCTTAGAATGTCGTACAATTAGCGCACACTTTCGCAAAATTTTGACACCATGAAGTTGGTCACTAAATAGTATAATGCGGCTGATTTTACACTCTAGTCCCGGACTGCAGATGTAGTATGAATAGACAGTGGGTAAAGCTAGATTCGGATGCGCGCACCGTCTTTATTTAAATAATGCGCAATTCAATCGATTTTTTTACAATCAAATTTGATCTCTTTACAATCGTATAAAAAATTACGCGCAATAAGTGCACATGCTCGACTTTATTCGACGTTCGTCTGATGGTGCGGGCTCGGTATCGAACTTGCTCGACCGTGTGGTAGCCGGGCCTGCTAATCACTAGGATACCGGTGCCACTTGAAACAATTTACTTTGAAACAATGTGTTTATACAATTATCTACTCTCGCTATATGTATACCACTCAATACAAAATAACAACATTATTCTTTAAATAATATGTTGGAGGAAAACCTGTTGGCCTTATATGTACTTACAGTTCCTTAATCCCTTTATTTTTATACATAAATATGTATAGTTAACCCTTAATGCATAATAGTAATTACATCTGTTTAAAATTAAAACACCTCGATATATTTGACGAAGGCACATGATTTAAAGCTTTAAATGAGTAAATTTTACGATTGAATTTACTTTGATTTAGATAATTTTCATATTATTTTTTTATTTATGTGCACATTTTTACTGCTGCTTCAGGAAATTATAAATATTTTAAGGTTATTGTGACTGATGATTTCAAAAAGGAGTTTACACATAATATTTTTTCTTAATTTATTGTCGCGATAAATAAGGCTTATAGACTTTATTGTTTTGATTTGGTTATCGATATTGAAATTATTATTTCCACACAAAAAAATAAGATAACAAATTATAGTTTTTTTTACTGTCACCATTATTTTCATCGCCTTAGTAGTGGCAACACCTTAAGTACCCAGCATCCCCGCTGGAATTCCGATGTAAACAGATAAGCGACTCGACGCTGCGTCGTCAGCGCCTCGGGGATTGTATTTAAATTATTTTTTTCTGACACGCTTGTCTGTCCGTCGCTTTAAAAAAAAACTAAACGCGAACGTATACGTTCGAATAATTAATACAATAAAGTATTTACTATAAGGTAGATAACATTGTATGCACTTTGTACATTTTGCATGTGTAATAATACTAATGTATTCATATTTATAAATATGTTATGACATTTATAACTCGTATGAAAGATAGTATTCTAAATAGTTATCTCCTATAAATTTTGAATGGCAAACTAAGACAATAAAGTGTAAAAGTATAGATAAATAAAGCTAAGAAAGATCTCGACTTTCTTCAAGTCTTGTGCTCTGAAACTTAATTTTAATGATAGCAAGTAGTACGTTACTACAATATATAAAAGAACAACACTTTAGTGATTCAATAAACTTAAAATTCATATCTAATATATCAAAATACCGAACCAATGCAATAGGTGCTTTTAAAAAACGGGACTGTCGTCAATTAACTTGTCGTTGAAAATACATCGTACGATTCGCCAACTTATTGTCTATTGTCAGACAAAATAGTTAACTGTTCGACCGACAGATGGAATTTCGATTTCGTATCAACAATTTCTGACGAGTGACTGATCACACGTCAGTGTATTAGAAAATGACATTTGAAGATGAGGCTTATGATCTGTGCGAAACACTACCACTCGAGAATATGTTTTTTTAATTATTAAATCACTATAAATTCAATTGAAGAATATTTAATATGAAAAGATAATAATATAGCAACTCACGGGGATGTAGGTCATTGAAAAGATTATTGTCAAAAATGACAGAAATCTGAATGATTTTGGCTCGTGAGCAATCGTACGAATCTTGTGGATTTAGAAATTATATACATAAAGAAGTTAACAGGAACAGTGTGACATACCAATATGGCGCAGCGATCACCCCGCCATATTTGTCCAAAGTTTGACAATATGGTAATTGTCTATAGTATTCTTATTTTTTGACATTATTTATCAATCCGAGCTGGCTACACAGCTTAGGCGCGCCTAAGCACATACCGTATTTGTAGGTAGCAGCTTTTTATTATTCATCTATTGGATAACTCACAACTGCACAACTTGATCTTACACATACTAGAATTTATGCACATTTTCAACAATGTCATTTTATGACTGCTATGACGCATTTATGCAACCGTAATAGGGAAATGAAGATGCAAATTCCCATTTTTTTTTTCCAAAGTATTTGCGAAAGATTTTGTGAATGTACAATACGATGTTAAATGTATTATGATGCTCTAACAATAATGTGATTGTAGGACACATTGATATTTAAAATTGTTTTTGCAAAGTAAAACACACTCCATTGCTACAATATTTTTATCCTGTATAGTATTTATTTAAAAAGCTTTATAAAGGACATGAGTCAAACATTCTTGTGTATTCCCAGCTATTAACGGCAAACCTTTAAATAAATTATTATCGATAAGTTACTTAAGTTAAACATGGAAAAACCCGCTGCGGCTCTCGGTCTATGTCGTGAGAAATTTTCGCTTTGGAAATTGCTTCATAGAGTTTAAGAGACCTTCTTATTACGATGTCGTAATCTAAAAATATAATGTGATTTATTTATATATATTGTTGATAATTAATAACAAATCATAGTCGAGTAAAAGTTAAAGGCGCGAATTAAACCTGATTCGATTTAAAAGTTACGAAAGGTATAATGAAATTAAAAAAAAAAAACGAACAAGATATGGTAGTCTTCGGAGTTATTTCTGTCTTACAAACCCGATCGTCTTGTTTACGTTTGATTCGCAATAAACGTTCGGAACACAAAACTGGGGAGCTATTCTGTAGACGATCGTGATAAATTAAAGTTATGTCATCAGAAATTGTGAAGCGAATATACTTATTTATTTCATTGAGTTTTTATGTAATTATTTATCGTTTAAACGTCTAGCAATTGTATTTCGTGTTTGTATTTCTTGAAAGAAACATAATTGAATTATGTTTCTTTCAAGAAATACAAAAAGTATTAGGTATCTATAAAATTACGTGAGCTCAAAGTGCAGAGGTAAGGATAAATCTCACCAGATCTTATTTAGGGCGAAAGGGGAACATATCACGTCAACTTTGAAATCAGAGAACGAAGGGAAGTACATTTTATACTATTGTATATTGAAAATATTCGGTAATAAGAACATGTTGAATGAATTTAATCGGTCAAAAAAGTGGAAGAGAAATCTCACGTTGGGGATAGGAAACAATATTTTATCAGATCACATCGAAGGTTGGAGGGAGGGGCATTTAAAAAAAAAACAGCTCAAGTGTTGCCCTAATCAAATATCAATGAGTGTCATAATAGGGCCCATATTTTGAACCTATTAATTCGCGCGCGATTCGTAGTGATATATTTTTTTACGATTTCGATTGGCATCAATGACTTTTTTTTGCGTCTAAATAAATTCAAGGTTGATCGAGATCGATTTTTAGGAAGTGTTAGTTTGATGATGTTATAGCCTTGTGTTAATACAACCTTCGTGTTCGCTGCCTTCTGCTATGATTATTATTTGAATTATTTTTATTTATCACTTAAAAGCATTAACACGTTTTTTTTTTTGAAGAGTGTGTCCGGTTTGTTAGAAGTAATTTTAAAAATGTATTAGTTGGATTTTATAAAATCTCACTCTCAATATTTAATGGTGACTTCTAGATATTCCTTTGAAAATCAGAGACAAGATCGACAGTTTTGTTTTCTTTTTCACAATCAAAACATCCAAGAGCATAGAATGATCAAAAATATTGCCTATAGTATTGTCTATGATTTCATTTTTATTTATGCTCGTTGTCGTTCGAGTCAAAAAAATTCAATTTCGTCTACCGGTCCCTGTATAATGCACCTTCGATTGCTTTCTTTGTGGTTTCGAACTTTTAATTTTGTTTAATTTTAATATTCGTCTTTTAATTTCATGTCGTACCCGTTTATTGACAAAAAATACTTATCTGATTATAATTTCATATTGATATTAAAGTCTATAGAAAGACGTCGTCATTAATGACGTCATAAACACGTCACACATCAATCTTCATTAACTTGAAATTCTTAGAAATTATAAAACAATAAAGGCTTTCATAACACCTGCGTATGCGCGAGCGGTTTTAATCGAACTCATGAGCAGTGTTACAGTAAAGAACATCACAAATAATATAATTGGTGCATTTTATGATAACGATGCAACATTATTGCAAGAATCGATTGCAGTAAACGGGCAATGATGCAATCGTAAAATATTTACGCGATCATAAAGTGATTCATTCGAAAGTTACGTGTACAGTTTTTATTTAAGAATGGCTCTTATTAGTTATTTATTGTATCGTAAATGTATTTATACAGAAATGCTTGTTATTGGTTGCCAAAAGTTCAATATATATAGTATGATTGTGTTTACAATTTTGGTTTCATTTTGTTTCAATGTTCAATGTCCTCATTAATATATTAAAATTTTATTTTAATTATTCATTCCACACCAGTGTTGCATTCATAGATATATGCTTATGTTAATAAAAATATGATATATTAATAAGCACTATTATTCCTTGTCTATGGTTGCAACAATACATGAAGTCTACTTGTATTTATGAAACGCCTGCATCAACGTCGAGGCATATCGAATCTATGGATTTATAAGAGTAAAAAGATTCATGTACGTAAACAAAATTATTAACAGCCAGTTGCGTAAAGACATAAATAATATTATCGCATATTGCAAGTGCCCTCAATCTATGGTGATATTCCGTCATACCGCTTGAAACTTAACTCTTAACGCGGTCGCTCGTGCGTTAAGACTTAAGAGTTCCTCAACATGAGAGAATTGACCAATGACTTTTTAACTTAAACAAGTCGGCAGCTCCCACCTCGCACCGGACCAGTGCCAAGTTCATAAGTCTGAAAATCATGGAACTGCACGGCTCAGCAGTGGGCTGATGGTAAGCTGACACAGCAATATCTGTGCCGCCCCGTGTGGTGGCTGCCCGGGGCCGCTCATAAGACTTCCCGAGCGTTCTCCTGCGTGTTGCCGCTACTAGTTGCGGGGCCGGTAACATGGAGCGCTTCACACTTCCGGTCCGTATGAAATGCTAGCTTTCGCTCGCGACTCCACCTGCATAGATGTAAAATGATGAAAAAAATTTTTCGAATAGGACTTGCGTAAAACCCGTCCTCTGTAAGAGTTAGAGTCCCGAAAAGAGTAGCTATATCAAATTTCAAGTCAATCGGACTTATAGCTTCAGAGATCTCGTGATGAGTCAGTCAATCAAGGAATTTCACTTATATATATTTATATATATATACACATATATAAAATATATTCGTGCCGCTGTTGTTGATATTGTTTATTTTTCTATAGGTAATTCGATTTCACAGGAACAATAGTGCATTCGAAGCAAACACATAACTGTAAAACGAAAACTGGTATCAGTTAGATAGACGTTGATACTAACAGGACGGGCGCTGCCTGATCTGGAGATGACAGAAATTGAAATTGTTTACGTTCAATTATGTTTCTTTGTGTATTTGCAAATAGTATAAATTTTTACGTCGTTTATAGAGTTTGTAAGGGGCAAACGAGCATGCGGCCCATTGGAAGGTAGACGGTCACTGACGCCCGGCCTTATAAGTAGGAATACGTTCTTTTCTAGAAACCCGCCCCCTTATTCGCGATGACGGAATTGTGACGTTCCTGACGACCGTAAATGTACTGTAATTAAAAAGATATATAATAACATAATTATTATTGTTAGTTCCCGATGCGATCGTTCTATCGGTGACAAAGGTGGTCGCCGGCCTTCGAAGCGCTGGACCCTCACGGAGGGTTTGCAAAGCCCTTTGAACTGAGATAGAAAGGGCAGATGCCCTTCAGCTGTTCAAATTGCGGAGAACCCTTTGCGACGGTCTACAGCCGACCTCATACGACGCCGAGCGTTATGTAATACGCTTTGAGAGAACGCATCACGTCCACACGTAATTCTTCGGCCGCACGCCTAATGGCCGGTTCGGCATTGACGCGTGAATACAGTACGGACGACTGGCCAAAACAATACACACGCACACACACACACACACACACACACTTCTTAGTAACATTTAGTAGCTTTGATGTCGAGTTTTTAGGGTTCGTATGGCAGCGTTCTCAGCAGGCGGTGGCGAGCGGCAAACATTTTATATTTCTACAAATGTCTAACACTTTGACGTGTCCGGTATTTGCCTGGAAAAATTTAAATTTAGCTTTCCTAATTCACGTGTCATTTCATAAGACAATATCGATTCCATACGTGTATCGTTTTTAGATGTAGAGAACCGAAATTCAATTTTAGTAGACTAATATCGGACACTTGTGTTGCGTTAACGTTTGTAGAAATAGAAATCATTTGCCGCCTGTCTCGGCCTGCTGAAGAATTGTACAACTTCATTTCTACCGCTGTAGTTTGGTATCGTTCCGCTCGCCGGAAGTACCGTCCCGGCTGGCCTTCTACCACCGTAGGCTTCATGGGAAATTTTCTAGTACACACGGTAGAAATTTGGAATCTATCTACCATCTATGGTATACTATTCTACCATCAGTGGTGCCAATCAATTGCGACAAGCAGTTCTTGACATAAAGAGCCTATTCCTTGACCCACTAGCGACTTCACTGTAGTTGCCACTGTCCATGGGCGGCGGTCTGTTTTCTAGCGGTTCGCATGCTCATTTGCCCCATGAAAAGATTCTGAATACAGACAAACAGACAAAAAAATTAAAAATCTATTCTAATCCATAAAAAATCTAATAAAAAAAATAAAAATATATATATTATATTTTTTAGTACCTACTTAGTATTTAAACTGTAACATTAGATGCCTGTCACGCATTTTTTTTTTGCTTGCGGTAATTCGATAAGTATCTGTTTTTTTCGTCCGCCATCCAGCCACGCATAATGGCATTATCGTACAGTGAATTGTAATTAAAATATATTGTCATATCAAAATGCACTTTATTTCACTAGTGCAATAGAGTTCGAATTGTAACGACGGGATTTGGCTTAGCAAAGTAGTATTCGGGCACAGTGGGTTAACGGATAAAAGTAAAAGTGCTTAAGTCAGCTAATCCGTGAAAATTCTCGGCGGAAAATCCACCGTGAAACCACTTCGTTGAAGGTCGAGGTCTCGTTATTCAACTCGTTGTAACCATCGTTGAGGTCTGTTTGAAGTGTCCTCTCTCTGTTTACGGCTTGTCCGATTTAGATGAAGCATTTTTAAAATAGATTCTTCTAAAGGCAATTAATATTTTCCTTATTTTGGAAAAATTAAACGGTGTTTAATATAAAAGTCTAATCATTGAATTGCGTTATTGACGCATTCATAAGATTGGTATAGTTTTTCTTGTTGGTTGGTTAAGCCATCTAGCGGAATTTTTTAATGTAGTCAATTTTTTTAATTTTTGCAGGTAACCGTATTTTTCCAATTCATCTTCATACGCACGTTTGCGTGTTCAGATTAAATTTTAAATCTTAATTATGAAATATTTAATAAATGTTAATTAGTGGGTCGAAGGCCCGTATATATTTGCCAATCTGAAAGCGATGCGATAAACAGGCGACCAGCAGACCGATTCTTGAAACTTTAAATATTCAGTTCGATATTGTTGGACGTCAACATTACGTCAGGGTGAGAAGGGTGCCCGTGCGCGTCCTCGGTCGACATAATTTTGAGGTCAACGATGTCTATCGAATCATTTGATGCTTACAGAATTTGTCTGCTGGTTCTTGTGATCTAGAGGACAAATTCTGCAGAGCGTAAATATTAGTTTCTGAGCCAAGTGAAAATATGGAAACGTAAAATTACAACATCCTTAGCGCCTATCCTATTTGAGCCTTAGCAGTTAAACCGTGAGCTCAATAGGTTCATAGTACTAAATAAAAGGCCTATTTCTAAATCCGTATATTGTGACGGGCAACTACGGAACCTTACAGTGCACGTGACCCGACACGCACTTAGCCGATTTTTTTAATTGCATTTAGTGATAATATTTTTTTTAGTTAGCGTATCACTATTGGAAATGTACTTAATGTGTTCAAACGTTGTTTTCCTAATTTCTTCTTTTATTATATTATCGTAAGCATATAAAAAGTAAATTGTTTTCCTTTCTGTATATATTTCTTCGTATATACACGAGACTATTTTTGACGTAACTTTTTTTTTATGCACCTGAGCTGGTCATCCTTGTAGATATTTCATGGTACAATATTGTATTGTGGACTTCACAATAGCTTCTGCCATATCACGCCGTATTTTCTGTAAAATTCTCACAAAGCAATCGTTTCATGAATAATATATATATTTTTAATGCACACGTGCCTTTTTTTTTGGTCGAATATTAACATTTGGAAATCGTACATACATTGAATGTAAATTGACTAGTTAAAATCCTAACTGACATGATATTACATGACATTTTTAAATTTTTTATACGTTGCGGCGCACGGATCACACTGTACTTGTAATTCTACTAAAATTATGTGTATGATTTAGAGAATAAACAATGTTTCTTTCTCCAGCATATCATATCTATATGATGATATGGGTTTTTATAGCCAAATTTGATAGCATCGAGGTGTTAACCTGTATCTGTGCCTTTTACGATTTCATATGTTTTTTTCGTCGATAATTAATTTATCTTGCTAAGTTTAGGAAGTATAATTCTAATCAGCGTTAGAGGTCATTTGCTTATTTTATTAATTTGAAGCTGTCTCGTAAAATTGCGTTTGCTAACAGAATTATGCATTTTTTTGTTAGATTTATTGTTTAAAGCAACAAATCTAACAATAGCAACAAGCATTAAAGACGCGAAAGACATATTTTTAGTATAGTATGTCGGGTAGTATTTCAAATGCGCTGTTTTTATTTTTTTTTTTTCTAATCACATTTAAGTTATCATCTAGACATTACAATTTTGGATTGTATTAAAAATGAAACGAATTAAATCTAACCGCTTAAAAAATAATTTGCATAGTTCATTGTTTTACAGCGGGGCCGTCAACGCAGAATTGTCCCTTGGCCGAAATGAAGTTACATATTATAACTAAATTATGTTATAGGTCAAAGTTCAATCTAGTTTTTCAGCGTTAATTGCGAATTGACCCAACTTAACGGTCGCCTGTGTAATGCGAAAGGGTACGTTAAATTCTGGATAGATTCCGAGTTAAATTGTATGGTAGAAATATCCATACCAAATTGTATGTATGTATGCACAAATATTGTATTATTTTAATCGTGGTGTACCATTTAACGAGAAATCTGCAATCTGCAATTTCGTCATTATTTTATATTAATATGTAACGGAGACTTAGTGGTATTTAGTTTTTCTTTTTTTTTCTGTATTATACAGAAAATAATACTATGTTGCCACAGCCTATTGTGGAAGGCTTGTGCGTTTGTGGAAGGTTAAATTAAAATATAATGATTTTGACTGCTAAATTTACGAAAATAATGAGAAAAATTAGAATAATGTAATTTAAGATAATTTTCCTATTTTTTAAAATTTTTTCAGGTGTAATAATAACATTAAAATACTTACTAGTTATATTTACTTATTTATTTATTGAGCTAATATCGAAATTGATTGAAATATTTCGTAAAATCATATGTATGACTATGTTAGTCACTATTATTGCTAATGATAATTAATAGCGACTGAAAAAAACAATGAACAAAAAGAGAAAATAAGCATAATTTCCTTTTGTTTTCAGTATTCTAGTCTATAAATTTAATTTGTGACCTAAAATCAGATCCTAGACACACTGAACACAGACATCCATACGGAGGAAGTCCCAATAAAAATTATGCAAAAGCTAGACTACAACAATTTAATTCGTAGTCAGTTCAATACTGCGTCATCGGAATACAATGCCTCGATGTCATCGCATTAAGCAATTCATTAATGATGTCGAAAATACGCATAACGTTGCACAAGCAGGAATGCATTTATGCATGCGCTCGGTTTTGTGCTGAAAGTTCGACGGCCTCGCGGGGGCACCGCCTCCACAACGTTTGACTAACCACTCTTTTCTATATATAAAATATATCAGCGGACCCGACGCACGTTGTTCTGTCTGTCTGTTAGCTTGTCTACTATTTACGGGTTCAATGAACAATTTTTTTGTTAAACTATATACCAATAAACATTTGACACTGAGTTTGATGTTTCAATCATTTCTTTTTGTCGTTGCGATTTGCTGTCGTCCAAAATATAATTCGATCAATTTCCCAACGGTTTTTGGGAAATGGTCCATTTCATATCTATCGAATAAAGACGAACTGAAATTGAAATGTCAAAAGGACGCGAAGCTATGACGCAAGTGACTCGCGCATCCATTGATGAGTACGTCAAATACCATGGAACATCAGCGCCACCTACGGTACACAAACCTACCTGTTACAGACGCTATAAGTGCAATTTATTCTAAGAAAGTCAATTATTCAGGAACTTTTTTAGACGATTTTACGGTCATTCATTTTAAATAATAATGAAGGGTGGTGGAGTGTGAAATTTTGATGTTTTATGTTCCGATGTGTGGTAAAAAGTTACGTCAAAAAAAATCTAGTGTCCAATCGGAGCGCCACCTACAGGGTCCCAATGTGAATCTAAACTATCTAAAGATCTACCGAAACACACACGAATATTTTCATCATAATCGGTTCGCCGTTTCGAAGGAGTTCAGTGACTAACAAACGCGCAAAATAACTATATATAAAAAGAATTATATAATTTTAAAAATTACAATTTCTTGTAATAAAGAATACCAAAAAAAAAAGTGTCGATATCGTATTAAGGGTTATAAATTTTTAATGGATTCTATCATTAGTGCTAATGTAGAAAGATGATCGAAAATGTATAGACAACACTTTCAGACGAGAGTTGTGCAACAATTTGTAAAAGTTAATTTTGGCCGAATCTATTAATGTCTGCCTCTCAGTAAGGACGATGTATAGACCGAATCTGAATTTTAAATTAATGTTTTTAGTGTATTATATCGAAATATACAAAACGCAAAGTTTATAGGGATATTTCGCTGTGTATCTGTCTGTCTGTCTGCTTTTATAGTTGATTCTATTGATCAATCCGATGGATTCTATGAACGAAAACAGTGCTTCTGTAAACTTCTATAGACTGAAGTAGCGTATGTATTTTGTCAGGGTTAGAATATTACATTTTAACTTTTAATTGTCGTCAACTATCATATTCTATTCTATCATAGAATAGAATCCAGATAGATCAGTGTAAACGTTTGGATTTTCAGTGGCCCTAATGAATGTTCAAACGTGATTACTACAGTAGATCATGTAATTTTATACAGGAATTGACGATGTCTAACAAAAAGGAAATGAAAATGCCTATGTGGTGATTTATTGACAAAATCGCAAAATAAATATACGCCTATTGAATGAGAAGAATATATTAAAGACAAGCAAAAACTAGAAGTTTCAATACATACAAAGTATGAATAAATGTTTGATATTGATATTCTACAGCGCTTCGTTTCATATTAGAACTACGGCGTCCATATATTTTATCACTTTTGACGCGCGCGCATTATATGTGATCACATTTTGTCGTATGAGAAACAAATGCACACTCGTGTATAGTCGAACAATATAACGTAAATATTATTAACACTTTCATTGAAAGCGCATTTCCATCGTTCTATAAAAATTGAACATTGAATCGATGCAGTGGGAACGCGGCCTCATCGCTCTTTCTCTGGGCACTCGAATGACACTCGATAATTATGCAGTTACGACATCGGCGAAATTTCGTTGTCGTCGTATGCGAAAACCACGCGCTCTATGGAACGGAATAATACATAATAACCGGACGACAATTTCGGCCCACGTGTCGCACACGGTCACATTGCTGCGCCATCTTAATCACATATTTTTTTTCTGAAGACTTGTATATCAGCGCATCATAGTGTTGTAACTAAAGGCGAGTCGCGCCAAAAGATGTCGCGTTTATTGCCAAATTAACTGTAAGATTTGACAGGTCATTTATGCACAATCTCTCATATTTCGCAATTAACGTTCGCGAATTGCGTTAATTTTTTTTTCTTTTGGTGCAATCAATATACGCTCTTGTTATTGACACGGTTTTGTCTTCCGTTTGCGACTGGACACGCCGTCCAGTCGCAAACGGAAGCAACTCCGGATGTACAATTCTGGGATTGTGTATCGGCTCAATTATTTCCTAATAACTTTCCAAGTAATTTTCGCAAAACATTTTTCTTTCCCAAAATATCGCCCGGAAAAGAGAAACCTCTTGTTATACTATTTTTAATAAGGTTCTGCCATTTTTCCTTACTGGATTTTTGTTATTATTCACTACAATATATTAAATAATTACATAAGTTCAAAAGAGATATTTGAAACGAGCCTTTATATTATAATATTCAAAATTAAGTCATAGTTTTATACTTATATAAATTTATTTCTTCGATTGCTTATTCGATCGTTTTACCGTCTGTTGCAAGTGATACATACCTAAAGTACGATAACTTTTATATATATGATTGATACCCTTTTTTGGCGCCATATCAAATTTCGATTGATCCAGCGTGGCAAATTTAAAGTTTAAAAATTTCACATAATAATCTAGAAGTGAATCAATTTTTTATATAAGTATAAAAATAATGAATATAAGTACGTTTTTTGATTTTTGGAAAAATAAGATGAGGTCGAACGAAGCACGGAGGTCAATCCTAGACGGGGCCTTGCAAAATACGTAGTTGTAAAAACTCCGTTTCAAAAGTTTTGCATGACAATGGTAGAAAGTAGTTTGGATGGGAGACAATGTTTTTAATATATCACTTTTTTCTTCTCGATTTGCGTTATCTTTTCTAATCTATTAATGTCATCGAGCATATGGTATTTTCGATATTAGTTCATTACTCAATTGTGAATTCAATATTCTTCAATCATTTCCAAATTTATTTCTTTACAATTCAAAATGTTAATCTTAACTACGTTAAGACAACAGTAACGACATTTATATTAAAATTACACGAAATCAAATGTTTTTAAAATTACACGATTCCGTGTGAGGAATTACTGTAATTTTCCTCACACGGGAAGAGACTCGTTCATTAGTTGCATCCAATGATATGCCATCACTACTTTCTGCACAACATAAGCTTTCAAATAACCCTCAATTACGCTGCAGCGTAGTGACATACAGTACGTAAATTGACATCGTCATATCACTGACGGAAATGAGGTAAATTTCTGTAAAAAAAAAAATATGTAAAATCAATGTCTATATAACGCATTGGTTTGTATCATCTTTTAATAAAGGCAAGCGTGACCAAGTTTTCAAACTTTGAACTTTAAAAATATATTATTTTCATGTTTTAAGTTGCCATAATTTGACAATTGTATGTAAATCCATTGCGTAATTATAACAAAAGTGTAATTAAAATCTGTTAATATACAAATTGTAAGCCATCAAAATTATATTGTTATCTCTTTCTTTTTTCTAAACAAAGTTTAACGTGTATTTTATATGGCGATATGAATCCTTGAAGTCACGCTTTCCTAGTTACTTTTCTGTCTAATTGCACCAAATGGTTAATTATCAATCTTAACAATATTCGCTTTTATTAAGTAACACAATGAAGTTCTTGCGAACCATTCTTATTAGCATTTCGAACGGATGGCACAGTACAACTAAACTCTGCCGCTGTGAAGTTCGTCACGAAAGCGTCGCGTAGAATAGTAACGCAGCGGAGAAAAATGAAAGATTGGGGAGCGCAACACCTGCACAGGATATCATTCGCAGCCAATTCACAGCGGCAAAGTTTCGTGCGTTGTACTGTACACATGTCCTTGTACATATATTAAAATTTAATTTTGTAATAAATGAAAAGGGCTGTCAACAACTCCACATTCTATATATTATAATTAATCATATCAGTCATTCTGCGCCGCGATGGCTACTCGAGCAGGTCGGCCCACTGTACGTTCCCCTCGCCCGGCCTGGCACTCCGGCTGAGTTCACACGCGACTCTTGCTTTCGGCGGCCCCGCTTCAACTGGGTCGTCACATACTTTCACGGCTGCAGTTTTTTTTCTGCCTACCCCGTTTCATTATTCACACTGTTAACTGCTTGTCTGTGACTCGCTGTTGCTGCTACTGCTGCTGCTGCTTTTAAAATAAAACATCTCTATGGTCCGATGGCGTGAAGGGATGGATGGACGTCTGTGAATGTCGACGCGCTTACATCGTTGTAATGATACGTACCGTGATTTGATTTTGCCATTATTTATTTATTTATTTCTTCCTCACAAAAACTATTACAATCCGTGATGTCGATCAAAGTCAGAACACCAAAGAATAATATTTTCCAAATCTACTTTGCCTAAAGTCCCAGTTATACTAAATTCTGACAATGAAATTGGGTCTATAGTGAATTACTATAGATGCGGAATGTCTGTCTATGGTAAGATTAATATGCAACGAGAGCAGTTTATGCAATCAGTCAAATAACAATCATAACTGACGTGGCGACGTTATTTTAGCTATTTTTACAGAATTGTGTCATACGATATTTAGCTTTAGGAGTAGTCAGCTTCCGTACTAATGATGGTGTTCTAAGAAAGAGAGCTATTCGAGCTATCTAAAAGCTAAACTTAGGACAAAACCCGAGAGTGTTCTTCGAATACATCGACATTGTCACTGTACAATGTGGTCTCAATATTTGTGATGTCCATGACACGTGAATGCTAATGTGCAAATACGACGGGAATACGTTAGCATTCCCAAAATCAGACTATTGAATAAATTATTTTGTGTGTGTCTTTAAACTTTATGTAATAGTGTTCCAAAGAAATCATAAATTTAAATAATGAAAGTCAATCAAAAAAATATATCAAAATCCAGGTCATCAAAAACAAACTTTTACCGTGTCAATGAATATTTAAATTATGACGTTTATGCATCAATTTAATCAATTCAATCTTTTGATGTTTGAAAGAGATTATCGGCGGTTAATCTAGTCTTTGTACCTGTAGTCAAGAAACATTTAAAAATATATGAGTAAATTTAGGTTTAAAACATACCAGTAACTCTATTTAGTATTAAATACCTGGGCCACCGAGCTTTACTCGGCCTCTTTCGAATTTGCCACGGGAGTATGATGACTTCTTGAAATAGCGATCTTTTAATTTGATACAAAAGGTGAATACGCGGACGAAGCCGGAAGCAAAAGCCAGTATGGATATTTAAATTACTAAAAAATTGGTACAGGATGTATCTTTAAGTTAGTGATAGTTAAAATTTATAATTAAACATTGTTGTACAAATAGATTGCGATAAACTTTGAAAAGAAATGTTTGTAAATGAAAATAGTCAAGTTGTGACCAGCTCTTGACGCTTATGTTAAACAAAACGATGACGTAATTTTTAAAACATAGTAAAAAGTTATTTTAATGATTTTTTTGTAAACTTTTCAAAATTGAAGCGAGCGGGCGAGTGACAGCTCTCGTTGACTATCGTTATATAAGTAACTAGCTACCCCGCCCGTTTCGCTGAGTAATTTTTATTTTATAAATAAAATGGCGAAGGATTTACGGAATTCTAAAAATGAGTAGCCTACAACCATCTACAAATCATCCCGCATCGAATGGTCCCAGTCCCATGTCCACACGTTTAGTAGTTTTTACGTGATTGGCGAACAAAGACAACCTATTTTCATTATATATGTATATATGACAAAAATTATAAGTTCAATAATAGACAATTTTAAAGTCCATAATAGAGTATTTGGAAGAAAGGAAAATTGTCTTTCGATAAAAAAATTAATCGAAATAGCCTTCAATCGTGTTACTGAACGCAATGATCATTTATAGAGTGATAGTGGAATTCCACTATCGCTATCACCTCTTAGAAGGTGGTAGATAGGTGATTATGATGAACGATATATCACAAATTTACAGATACAAATCAATCGCAATTATACTATAATTAAAATAATTATATATTGTGTACTAAGAGAAGTAAAAAGAATTTTTTTATAAAAACATTTCAATTTTTAAAACGTCTGTCGTTCCCAAATGGTCACCTCTTATGGGATATAAATGTAAAGTATAGATCAACAAGTTCTTGATATAAATCGTAAACATTTTTATTCAAATTGAATAAAACTGACTGAACAATATTTTAGTGCAGGCGCCCACATAAATCCATATCTTACGTGTGTTGACGCTGGACTGTTCAGTTTTTTGGATTGAATAAGTAATAAAATATGCGAAGAACGTTTCACTCCATCGATAAACTTGCAACAGAAATTTCTATGCGTTTTCCACTGGCCTCGATAAGATCTGCACTCGTCGAATATTGCGGTGAATATGAAAATGAAGATAGTGCGTAAAAAAAAAAATACTTTGTTAGACTGCGAAAGACACGCCAAGGCGGCGGCTGCGTTACGAGACACGGCCGCCCATGTTGTTGGTCAAGTTGGTTGCCCAAACTGATTGCCATACCCGTTACTAACTATTTGTCGAATTTTCAGAGGCCTTTGATAACGTAACAGATTTTCATAGAATAGCCCGCCCGTGTACGCAAAGAAGACGGGGTGTTGATTCCAGTATTAAAAGAAAATGAAGTCGTGTGTTATGTTTTGCCTTTTCGCGCATCTTGCAGCGTGTGTATTTTTCTTCCATTGCTGATTTATAGATGCGTAATTTTTAACGCGGATAAATTAAGCTTTCAATGTATATTGCCTTAAACATCATTACAATCGCGTAACGTTGAGTTTTGCAAGTTCAAAATATTATTTAGTATCATAATTTGACATTATCAGATCAATATGAATAAAAGTATATGAATGCTTTCAGTATTATAAGATATGCGTTTATTTACCCCCTTGGACTATTCTTTATTCTAAGGTATTTGATATATTCGCGTTTATTTAGTTTATGTATGCTATCATTGAGTATATGTCTATGGAATATATTCTTAAAGAGTTAACATTTCTTAAGCATTTATTCTTTATTTTTTTTTTTTAATTTACATAAAATGGAAACATCGTTAGATCGCTCGTCTATCTTTGTTTACTTACGTTTTGTCACTAATTTTTTCAGAATTACATTGTAATTTGGATGCGATCGTGCATCTTTCCACTAATAGGCACCACCTTTTTTTTTTGATAGCTAAACCGGATACTTGAGCCCCGTGCAGTGCTTCCGTCAGCGGGGTTGTCAGTACGACAATATTATTTATCTGATTTTTTTTCCAATACAATTTAATTGTAATATTATTTAATTTGAAAGCTATGAGATTATTTGCGCAAAGGCGTATGATCCGCCACGTATGCTTTATGTCGGTACGAATAGATATTTTTTTACATATTCCGTGAATGGGGGGGCGGGGCGGTCTGTAACCTCGATTTGACCCGAAGACGGGTACGATTTATTTAACGCACGCAACGCCACAACTTTTTAAACATGAGATAGATCGCGTGCGAACTGGGCCTTGTATTTTCTCTTAGCGAAACTCGTACCCGTAATTAAAAGTCGCAATCAAATATGCGCCCGCACTTGCGACACGTGATCGATGCCACTGTCGAACGGTAATGGTATCGCGGCGCGATTACTGCGCGATGATTCGTCCGTTTCATCGACGATCAATCGACGATCAATCTTGTAGCTATTTGTACGTCACTTGTCAATAACGTCGTTTGTGACTTCGCGCCTAAAAATTTTTTGATAAAGAATCATGATATTATAGAATGTATAATGTGGTCTGTGATTTAGGTTCAGCGCCCTGGGAAATAGGCGGGAGCTTAGAAATAAAAAAAAAATAAAACACCGCGATATACATACGAATGGTAATAGTCTTAGATTTGTCTATATGAACGGGTGAAAAGATTATTAACGTTGTGTAATAAGCCGATTTTATGTGTAATATTTTGAAAAAATCCTCAATATAAAATAAATAAATCATATATAATGCAAATAATATATTATTAAAATCATTTTAAACGATTCGTACATTTCTAACTCACCGACTATAACACGGTTTTTGCATCTAGACATTTATAGTATTTTTTTTTACTTCCGGTCAGTGTGATTTGTCTTCAGTGTTCTTGGCAATCATGCTATGAATTCTCGTTTACACAGTAGACGTCAGTAATGGGCTTTTTTTTCTCTATCGTATCCAGACAAAACTATAAAATATTTGCCGCTAATAGATGTCGCTGTCGTAGATTTGCCACACAATTACTACATTGTCCCATAGGTGCGTCAAAGCTGTGGAACCGACTTTTTGTATAATGAATAGTGTGACGAAAATTTCATCGATTAGGTTTAGCGATTTACGTCACAGCTATTAACAATTGAATCTGTGAAGTTGAAATACAATGAGAATTGATGCATAATATTCCAAATATAGTATTGAAATGCCGAATACATTTAAATGTGGTCAAATACAAGCGTCGAAATCTATAAAAACTTTCAAACAAAATGCCAATGTGTTTTCAGCATGTAATTCCAAATAAGGCAAAAAAGCTATTCATCCCAATAGTCCAAAATCTTTTCGTCTGAAACTATAGAATAGCAATTAGTAATACTTAATATAAACTTATGTGGAAAATTCTCAAGATAATTAGCCTTTCAAGGTATTACTGTCTCTCTTTAAATGATCAAATGGTCATTTGTGTCAGAACAAAATAAACAATGTCAAAACGACTTTAAAGCATTCGTCAACGCGTCTTAAAACTCGTTGTAATTTAATGTCTTTGCGTGTTGTCATTAAATTAAGTTTTCTCTTTTTTTACCACGCCCATAGACAACCACTTATTTTTTTTCGTTCATGCGTTTCTGTATTTTCCGTTTGAACTTCCAATTATTGTAATTTCGTGAAATACTCTATCATCATAACCTTCTATTATATCTTGTTCTTCAGAATATTTAATATGCATGAAAGTATATGTCGAATTTTCATTTGAGAATGAATTTGCCGATGTGATATAGAAATTATGAATATAATAAATTTAATGAAATTATTTTCAAAAATACCCTAATATTTTTTGGACTATTTCATGAGAAAGATTTGAACATAAGAATTTTGCAATTAATCAAAATTAATTTTAATAACATCACTTTAAATTGTCTAAATTTGTATGACGTGCCGCATATTAGAACAGAAATTACATAAAAATATACTATTGTCCACAGGGAACCACTTGGTATTCAGCACGGATCCAGAGAGCGTGAAAGATGAATTTGCTTTTGACAACCCTGGATTCAGACAGGACGAGCGCCAGGGTTGGCAACACGATGCACCGACTTTGCCGATGGGTGGCAAAAGTCAAGGATTGCACGTCGAGTTCACGAGGCCAGACGGCCAGGCTGTGACGAAGGACGACATCTATTTGGAGGTTGGATTATGCGCGCTAACATATCAAGCTCTAAAATGCGACAACTGACTTGATACAACTATCACTCGGTGATACTTTATTCTTAAAAGGGCTTTTTTCACCATCTCATTCAAAATTTTTTTTAATAAAAATTCACCTTCAAAATTAATTTTGCGTTCCACGTCCTCCTTTAACGTAAAATTCATTTCTAAAATGACTTTTTATTAAAAGTGAGTAAAGATTGTGGAACAAACTGTTATAATATGCAGATGGTTATTTATTTAACTGAAAGTCAAGTAAATGAGTAGAAATCGTCACTTTATTGAATTTTTAGTTGTCGGCAATCTGTTTCAATAAAACCTAATTTACCACTTTTAATATCCACCTTAGTAATTATAATGCTCTAAAAAGACACAAATAAATTGATAAATATTTTTCTATGGTTTTATATTTACTAATTCCTTAATATTACCATTTTTTTTATATGGATTTTATGCCTAATTAAAAACACATCGGTTAATCTAGTTGGCGGCTTGGTAGGTGGTACTTCAAATATGTATTTATCTATTTTAATTTTGAATAAAGTACTCATGCTTTAAACTACCATGTGTATAGGTAATTTATACAAATAATTACCTATTTTACCATTTTTTAGGACTCATATAAACGTGCAAGAAAAGAAAAATTGTAAGATATAATATATTTTTTTATATTTAGATTTAATATAAACATTATTTCTAATATTAGATTATTAAAATGTTGTGAAATATTTAACTTTTTTAGTTTATTTCACGAGAGTTTGAGTTTAGATACTATCATAGCTGGTAATTAAACATTGCGATGACTTCTAATCATGTCAAAAAAATGGTTGTATATTGTGCATAAGATTTACTCCCTATCTACAGTGTATTAATTTTGTGCACTATTGCAATCTGTTGTATCTAATGCACTTAATTTTTTACGTTAAATATTGACATTTGACAATTGTTACAACAATATTTCGCTTCAGAACCACTACAATCAGTCTGACACATTGTTCATTTATTGCAAATACGTTTAATGAATTGTGTAACTTTAGTAATACGTGTCGCTGTGTGTGGAGTTTGTTGTCGCGACATCTGTCGTTTCCTTCTGCAATCATATCTATTCTAAGAATGTTGTAGTCAAAGTGATATGATTTGATTTGTAATAAAGTTTCACGAAAAAAGGGAAGGTGGCGCTATTATAAACATTTATACAATAGAACACTGAATAAAAATATACTATTCTTGTAGTGAAATAGTCTTAAATAATTTTAAAAAGTAAACCATAACGATGACCCACCGTTCTTGTGTGTTTTAAATAATGATTTGGTGCAGGAAATTCTATTTTCTATTATTCTAACATCACAGACAAATAATTCCAGATTTTTCATTTGAATGTGGACGCAAACACGTAATTATACCACTTCAAGTATATTATATTAGATTGCTCAGGCGGAGCTGCAAAAATTTATAGGTAATAATATTTAGAAAAAGATAAAAGCCAACGCTTCGGAATCTTTAAAATGGGCGATACATATCTATAATGCATGAAACTCTGCCGCTCTGCATTGCCTGGGAATGATGCAATGCGCAGGTACAATGCTCCCCGACCCTTCTTCGTTCTCCTCCGCGTTTCTATTTTACGCCATTGCGACGCATTCGTGACTAACTTCACAGCAGCAGAGTTTCTTAACTTTTGTACTTCATGTATATCGTGACGTGTTTTTAATTGACGCGACATCTGCTGTCTTTCACTGGGAGGATCTCCTTGAAAACTTTGATTGCCTGTTGCTCTACTCATGTCCGAATATTAATTTAAATTAAATTTAATTATATTTGGCCTACGTTTGTTGACTAAGTTTTAACGGCTCTTTTTTGTCACAGACGGTTGATTCTTTATGTTTTAAACTATGTTTAAACAAAAAATATACAAAACCTTGATTTCCTTAGTTCGTCGTTTCATTTTTTTTATCTTTAAGACCTTCATAGAATGCGACAATGCGAATTTTTTTTGCACTTCCGTCTTAAAGAAAGTACCCAAATGTTAGTTCCAAATCTAATCGCTGCTAACAATAGATTTTAGGCAATCATTCTATGTATAGAACCTCGAGTATTTATCTCCTTATGCACTGACAAGGGCAGCGACTATGTCGTCGAAGTTTGAAGGCGTCACAACATGGCTCGAAATGGATCTCTCTTTTTATGGGAATGAAGAGCTATCAAAAAATCTGACCGCTTGACTCAGTAATTCTCTAATACGATCATTGGAACAATCCTCGTTATCTATGGATGGCACAATGGTCATTGAACTCAAAACTGTACAAAGCATTTTGTACCTATAATATATACTCATGCCTATTTCTTGGAAGGGTAGACGGAGACTAGGTTTTCAGATGGTAAAATAAAGATTTTACCATCTGAAAACCTAGTCTCCGTCTACCCTTGATGGATGTCAACGAAGCAAGAGAGATAGGCAAAGGCCTATCTCTCTTGCTTCGTTGACATCCATCAATCTTTTTATGCAAGCTCGTCGGTTTCGGGTGCTTAAAATTTAGCCCTTTCTAACATTCCACCAATTTGGTTTGCATAGGATTTCCTAGGACGGCCATTACCGACCCTTCCACTACACATATGTTTTGTTAGTCTACTTTAATGAATCCTTTCTCCTATGGCCAAGCATCGCAACATATTTTTTCTACTCTAGACACTACATTCTACACTTTTTCAAACCACACCGATCTCTGACATTATTCTGCCTACACTTATCTTTCGAAGAAAATCCACGCACTATTGCACCTACAAGGCATCACGTTAGTGAGTGCGCTGGTAACATGACCCCCTAACTGCTTGGCTTAATACCAACTAATTCCTATTAATCACCAAATAGGCTCCCTTTAGGGTTGACGACCGACTTTTTACAAAATGTTTAAAATTATTGTATATCTTTATTTCTTAGGTTATACACAACACTTGAAGCACCCCATAGTATTTTAAGAATTTACCACTCGTTCATGAGGTGGTTTATCCTCAAGAAGAACGAGCAAGTAACTTAAGGGTAGGTCTTTTTAACTTTAATTGTACACAATGAAATATAGAACTACGTGGGTCAAACTGAAAGTCCTTAGAAAATTAAAAACTGAACAAACTAACAAGTAATTTAAGCCATTATTGTTTTCAAAAATGTCTGTTAAAATCAATACATCGTTACATTCGAAGGAACAACTGGGACAAACACTTTGGCCACTCGAACTTAGGGGTCCCTTCGACAGCTTTTTCATATGCAGCCACTGCTTGCTCTACGACCAGAAATCATTTTCCTACAAGTTTTTCTTTTATTTTTGGAAATAAATAAAAATTTCATGGTGCGAGGTTGGGGTTGTATGGCGGGTGCGACAGTATTTCTATATCTAATGTCCTCATAGTTAGTTGTTTGTCTTGCGGTATGTGGTGAGGCGTTGTCATACTGAAGGAGAATTCTACTGCGATGTCGTTTGTCCAAGACAAGAAGCAAACAATTGAAGAGCCGAGTGTACAAAGGTGTTAAATTACAAATCTCAAAAAAGGCGTTTTATATCAATGGTAGTCTATAATAAATAGTGGTCTACAATTATTTTAATTTTAATTTCTATGGGCTTCTTGGAAAATAAGCCTTATACAAAAGAGAAACTATAGTTGAAATTATTTTGGATAACTCAAAGAGCAAGTTTTTTATATAAAACTTAATTTTGGAGATTTTGTCAGTTAACGCCTATGCACAGTCAGCTCTTCAACTGTTAATGTACCAGTCTGCAGTGAATATTTTATCTCGCGTTAAATTCATGTTGACGTTAGACAAATAATTTTCTTTTTACCGCCATTTTGTAAAAGCAAATGATAAATGAATACAATATGCATAATATGGTTGGCAAAGAGTTTCATTTTTAATATATAAATATGTTTTATTATTTTACAGTGGCCAATTCTAAGAAATTTCATTGTGACTTACTTATTACAGAAAGAAAGAAACCTGTAGTCGAGCTGGTTACATTAAATCGTCTTTTGAATGTTCTGAAATGGTGTAATATCCTTTTTTATTAAGTATTTTATTAATAAAAAAATTATTATTATTATTATTTTTATTAAATTATTAAATTTTCCCATAAACAAATTTGTTTATGGGAAAATTTTGTACATCCTCAGAGGCCTTATTGAACGGGTGCACACGGATCCTAGATGAATTCGTGACTCCATGGAGTCGCCTAATATGCAATTTTAATTTGATTTAATCTGATACTTTTTGAGCATTTCTAAAATTTCAACAACGATTTTTAAAATGTTGTCCATCAATTTTACAGATGATGATTTTATGACACATTTGGAAAGTTCTTCTGTCATCGAAAGCTCGATGTGGATATAATGCTATTTCAGAATTGGTTTCTTAGATTCCGTACATAAAAAAGAAATTTAGAATGAAAATAAATAAATTATGTCATCAACTTTCTTATGTAATTAAAAAAAAAAGACGCATAATCGGGAAAACTCATAACGCCTTATTATACAAAATCAATTAAAATAAAAACATATTAATGGACGTGACTTTTTCAAGTTTCGTTGAACGAAGAAACTGCTTTACGATACCTATTTATGTTGCACGTTTCAAAAGTTTACCCTTTATGTAAAATATACGTGTCGTTGATGCTAAAATTTTTATCTCGGGCCGTTTTTATATCACTGTCGGCTTTCTACCCGTGGCTTTGCCCACGGGGACGTGAGATGTACTTCAATTCTGATCCCGGCATCGTTTTCAATTTAGATCTCAATGCTGAAACTACTACCTGTCACGGTTTCGACTTCAACGAAGCCGGGGCTAACGCTCGTATGAATTAAAATAAAATATAGAATATGTTATTCGGAGATAGTGTATAGCTTCCTAATAGTGAAAGAATTTTTTGGAATGTTGTAGTAGTTTGGTTCAATAGTAAAAAAAGTATGTACTTTTATGTATAACAAAAAAAATGTATCTATTTTTATGTATGTACATAAAAATTATACACTTTAATTTATTGTGTTCGGTCAAACAGCATCCAATGTCCAATAACTTCGAACCGACCAACATCCACTTTTTGTACATACAGGAGATCACGAACGAAAATAAAAACTTCAAGTTTTGTTTTAGCCTTAAAAATATATGAGTGTATTGCGCAACATGAAAATAAATCTTTGTATTTCGATCCATAATCGCCTCGTGGAGTGTGTTAATTATATCCAAAGAAAATTGTATATTACAGATTCATTACGCGATCACATCCGTCACGTATTTCGAGTCGAGATGGTTACGTAAAACCGTCGAGTTCCATTCTCACGAACGCCTGCCACAAAATCAATATCGCATTACACCTGCTCGCCACAGAGTGTAGAATGTGACAGACGCGGCGTTCTCGTATTAAAATAGAATTAGACAGATCGGCGATTAAGAATTTTATCTTTTTCAATGACACACCCTCATCAGCATCTTCGTTATCATCCATTCGACGTCTACTGTTGCGTATAGGCAGACAGGTCCGGGAGACAAAAATTAAATTTTATCCATAACCTCATCGTGACGTTAGTCTATCTGGTGAAGGAGTATCCTAGGTTGCGCCAAATGGTGCGCGGTGATCACTCACATAACCTTCCACCCTCCGGCGGATATCAGCTCAGAGCGATGCCGTTTCGACTTGCTAATTATGTGTGTTCTTCTCGGGTTGTTCCGTTTCCGTCACCATTATCATTAAACGGTCCTCTTGGTAATTATCTGTTCTGATATTCTTCAAGTTGCATTATTTTTTTCTAATTACGTTTGTTTCTAGATTGGCATGAAATAGATTCTAGAAGTATATATATATATATATAAACAGGATATATATATATATATATATATATTCTATATATATATATATATATATATATATATATATAACTTTAAGAATTTATTTGTAACATTTTTTTCTAGACCACGAACTAGGCAGGAATTGCAAAAACTGAAACTTCATTATTTTCTATGGTATAAATTGTTTTCATGGATCTTTTAAAAGAAATCCAAATACCCACATCCGATTCCAGTACTACTGAACTCTACCCACGTGGTCAGCTACGGCGGCATTCACAATCACAGTGTTTTGTGTTCACTTTCACCGATAAGCAATACTTGAGATGATGCTATCTAAAAATGGAAATCATTGTATTAACTTAAAATAACAATAACGTAATATTGATTATGTAGCCGTATGTGCATAGACGCATAATTGCGTGATATAATTTATATAGAAAAAAAATCTCAATTTCTTTGTATCGTAATAAGTATTATTACAATAAGCTCGGGATGTATACATCTCTTATTGAAAGACATACCACACTTATTACTTATGCATATTATAACATCTTATCGACATTTGCCTGCACTGTCGCCAATAAATAACAAATTAATTATTGTTTATTGTTTTTCAGACAAAATTCTTTTCGAGTGGCGACCCTTCGGCTCAACTGGCAACGGCTTTGATGCTTGTGCCATTATATGATTTAAAAAAAAAAACTTTATTGATACGCCTCCGAGTTTTTAAACGTAATACGAACGAGAGAAGAAAGTTAAAAACATTGAGAAGTTGTAAAAAACCATTTTTGCTATTCTCAGTAGTTTTCCGTCTGTTTGTCTGTCAAGACCCTTTCTTTTTCAGGAAAGTGTGGAGGTATCAAGTTAAAATCAATATCAAATAATCAGGTCTGTGATTCCCTGAAAGTGTGTAAAAATCAAACATATAAGTCAAATCAATCAAAAAATACGGCAACTTATACCACTTATGTTGGCACTCGCGAGTATATTAAAACCTATAGGGTACTTCCTATTGACCTAGAATCATGAAATGTGGCAAAAACCAGGGTCTTGCAGCGCAAGCAGAGGGAAAATTCTGATAATCCTTTATTTATAGTTATTTCATTTGAAAAAAAATATAATTACAAACTTACAATTGCATTTGGATTGTGAACAGTTAGTTTAGTTAGTTTAGACCAATACACGGGATAATATTTTTCAATTTCGCACTATGAAAATTCAATATTTCATAAAGTCGAATGTTAAAAAAAAAAAAAGGAAAATGTTTGAAAAAGAAAAGTTAAAGATTAATAATAGGCAAAAATTATCGAGAATCTCGATGGACAAATTATCTACATACATAATAATTTTTTTACGGAACTCTCAGTGTGTGAGGCCGACTCGCACTTAGCCGTTTTTTTACTTACATTATAC
>BGZK01002703.1:0-45246 GCA_005406025.1 Eumeta japonica
TCAGAACTCTGTTTCATTCATATTCTTTTAAATCGATCATTAATTTCCTTTCGCCCAGCGTCCAAGGCTCTCTCATCTCCGGCAAATACTAGCTGCCTTGTACGATGCAATTTTTAAAAGCATTCAGCACCTGTAATATATCTATGCATGATTTATTTTGTGGTTTGAAAAAAGCTAAGCATAACTTACCTCACGTCTCATTTCTAAAGCAAAAGAAAATTTTTACAGCTGAGCCATTTTTTAACAGAAAGCTGATAGCATTTATTCACAATAGATTTTAAGAGCACTGTAGAAACAGGGTTGCAAGCTTCGTTCAAATAACGATTTCCCAATGCAAGCTAGTTAACTGTTCATGTATGTTTTTTAACGTTTGCAATTTTTATTGTTTTGTTTTCGTAATGCATTTAGATATTTCTTAAGGCTCTTTAATCAAAAATTGTGTATATCTTGTCCTAATTCTTATTGCGCTTGTACTCATTGTTTTCAACAATTTATCGTGTTTCACTCTTTTATTTCATATTTTAAAATGTAATAGAACCTTCCTCTTCTCGTTTCATTAATTAATTATTACTCAAAGAGAATCTTTAACTTTATTGATTTAAAATTTTTATATAAGGTATGTACGCATTGTAATTTAATGTTACTGAACCTCTTCCATAATTATACTTGGGTATTTTATAAACTGATATACTGTCCGAACTGAGAGTTTTGTATAACAAACCGAATGAATAGAATATAAATTATTGCCCTTAGAGACTTGTATTACTTGAGTGTTTTAATTCAACAATCAAAATACACAATTTTGAAAAATGACACAAGCATTAAGTAAAATATATGCCTGCTATATATATATACATACATATGCTTTACTTGTATGTGTATTTGGCATTACACATACATATGTATCTCTAATAATAAGAGTTTTATTTAATCAGCGATAAAAACACAATTTTTAAATTGTAAAACCAAAAAAAATCATAGTACTATGTACTTGTATTTAAAATTATACAGAATTACTCTTTGCATTGATAAGCCTTTAAATTTAAATTAGTATCCACAAAAATAAATTTGATTTAAAAATTTGTCACTGCATCTATAGTTTTGATATTTATTTTATTTGCATTTGCTAAGTTTACATTCGTCATAACAGCAAAATTAACATATTTGCTCGATGACGAGTATTTTATTATACAACATGTATTATGCATCTAAGCACGTATATTTGTATGCGCATAAACGATTTAAAATTTATTATTACATACATTTGATTAATTCAAACTTATTGTGCTTTGAATTAATAACATATTAAAATTTAATAAAAATAAATTATGCTTAAAAATTAATATTGAAGCAAAAACTAATCTAATTAATACACGACTATCCACAGTAACTAAGTGGTCCTATGCTCCACTTTGTAACCACGGGGTTAAATATATTTAACCACATTAATTGTTAACTTTAATGTACTCTAAAAAATATTTAAACTGCTTAAAAGTTAATAGTTTAATAAAAGAATTTCATATTTTTTTATTCTCTTAAATATTGCGGAACATCAATAGCAAAAATTTGCTTCACGCTTAATACTACATCGCCCTTCGGACTACTGGCAATAGCGAAAAGAATTTTAAAAATCTACTTCTAAACATGTAATGATACTATTTTTATATGCCAATATTATATATTTAAAACAATAAAATAAAGACAAAAATTTTAATAACAACTTTTTCAGTTGTAAAATATTAATTTAACCAAAAAAAAAGCATCTATGTACTAAATTTTTTATAAAATTTTGTAAACGGCAGGGATATATCGCCAAATACAAAATTAACTGGATCACGAGAACATTTTATTATTTGAAGGACTAAAGAAAATAATTGATAAATTACCATCAACGTAGCGTAAACAGACAAAACATAAGAAATTCCAAGAGTATATTCATCGAAAACTTCACTACAATCATCAGGTATAGTAATGGGAATATTCCATATGCGCACTAGTAGTAGCGGATGACATATAGCAGTAAGAGTCAAGTAGATTCCAAATGTTAATGACAAAATACTTGCTATCATGCTGGCGATATAATATCGTGAATTGTTCTGGCGATACAGCAGTCTAGCCAGTAACTATGATGACTATATAACATAATGCATGCATTGCACACATGACAATGTATGGTGCGGGCCGACACATATTTCCGACAATTATGGCACATATTTGTTTGTTGCTGATTTGATCCTCGATTGTGCACAGACTTAACTGGCGAATCATTATCTATCAACAGAGCAGTCAGAGCAGCCGCTTCTTCTTCTTCAGCAGCGGTAGCTTCCGAAATATCAGCTATAACATCTTCAGTAGATTTATATTGTAAATCTTGGCAGGCTGATGAATATTTACGTGTTGCCCATATTAAATAGCCTGTTATGCAAGACATTACTACTAAAGAAAATTTTCTTCTGGCAAAAGTTCTAACAGAGGTAAGGCAAATTCTAAGCCCAATATCATATACACACTGACCACAATCCACATAAAGAAGAATTTTGTTTTATATTATTACGTTTTACAAAATGATGAGCATAGGCTAGAAATACTATACACGAGCCCAACATAATATACGAAGTCATCTCATTGAGATTATTAACGGATTACTATACGGATCTTCCAGGATCGTTTAGCACCAAGGTATACGAAGTCTATCTTGAAATGTGAGCAACATATTATTTTTACTTGATTATTCAATTGGCACGTAATAAAACTGGTAAAAGCTAAATCAAAGTCTTGGCAGTTGCAACAGCAGGCTAGTAAGTGATTTCTATGTTGATGAGCGTCCAAATACTCACAACAACAAAGTTGTGTATTATACTTTGAATTGTTTTCGTCTTCTTCTGCCTTAAAAGCTATGGCTATATAATTGCAATTTGCCATTATTTAAATTGTTTCAATTTGTTGATAATTTGTACACATTACACAGCAAATTTCCAAAACAAATATCCAGGCAGCGTGAAAATAACAAGAATTAGCTTTTAAAGACTTTATTTTTTATTAAAAATTAATAAAATTACAATGCTTTTAACGTGATTTGTAAATGTACACAAAACAAATTTCTTACACTTCTATAATATATAATTTACAATATATCCTATGTCACATATATAGATTATGCGGAAGAAAACTATCAACCAATAGAATGACGTCGATGGTAATTTATGACGGCGATCGACAAGAGAAAATAGTTGACTGCGAATTGTGTCAAACATGGCGAATTAATGAGGCTCTCTCTGCCAAGGAATTTATTACAAGGTGGTGTAATTTGCCTTAAGATCCAATGTATTTTGTTGTTGCAAATTCTTCCTGGAGTTTCTCATAAACGCAAACAATCTATGATTTACGTTGTAGTATAGCGCTTCTACTATATTCTTATGAAATTCTATTCAACTTGTATTCATAATTTTCAGTTAATACCTGTTAAAAACGTCACAATTGATTACCGTATCTGGAATTAATACCTACCGTGTGAGCGGGCTTATTGTAACAATCAGTCCTACATGTAAAGCGGAAGTTGAACAATTTAAAAGTATGTTTGTACATATATATATATATATATATATATATATATATATATATATATATATAAATATATATATATATATATGTACTTATTTTTAACATCTACAGTTTTTGTTTTTCTTTCCAATTTCTTTTTAATAAAGAAATTTGTATTGTTATATTAACTTTTGAAATTTCGATTTCCGTCATATGAATGAACTAATAGCACATTATACTTAGACATACATATATATATATATGTATGTATGTATGTATAATATTGTATGCATGGTATTTAGGTATTTTAAAATTAAAAATATCAAGGATAAATTCATTCACAAAAGGGTTTTAAAAAGAAGCCGGGTATTGTTTTTAACATACGATTACATATGTACATTCATATGCATGTATATACATAGATAAATATGTATGTACATACCTACAAGCATATGAAACCTACGATGTGAATTTCTGGATAAAACAGCACTTGTAAAGTGGTAAGCAATTTTTCGAAGCTCTCGTTTTGAATTGAAATTGAAAAAACTAGTGTGACAGTTTGGCGGGAGCGGAACTTCCTTGGCAGGGCGATGATTAATCAGTAAATTATTAGCTCTAATCTTTTATGTATGCATGCACATACATCATACATATGTGTACTGTGGTATATACACACATGCTTACATACACATATACTCTACAAAGTGTATACAACATATTGATGAAAGAACCGGTAGTTTTTGGATACTCAGTATTTACATCACGGGTACTCTATGGCTGTTATGTCCCTATATACACTGTTGCTCCAGTTTTGTACTCCTTTTGAAAAACAAGCAAATAACCGCGAATATGCATATGCATATGAATAATAATAAGTTGAATGCGTACATGCATCTATAAACATACATATATATACATACTGATATATTAAAGAACATGCTAATTTTCTTTTAAATTAATTCTGAGAATTGTTATATGACATACACAAACAAATATCAAAAGAAACCAAATAATTTGATTTTTGTTTTATTATTTTGAAAGGTAGTATTAATAACACCTTTGTAAGCTGAAAACTATAAAAATCTTTTGACAATTGCTTAACGCCAGCTGAGTTAACTTGGTAGGTGATTCCACGCCTTTTTGTTCCTGGATTTATGGTTAACGAATTTAAAACATCTTTCTTCAGTATTATTATTTTGCCCATCACTATTTTAAGTACCTATGTAATTAACCATTACTTTCCACTCTATACCAAGTAATCAGTAGTTTGACAGCACAATTTTTGGGCAAAAATAATTGTTTATTTTCTTTATATTTTAATCTAACATTTTGAAATATTTGTTGTAAAAATAGCAGACGCTTTAAAAAGTGCATTTAAATAAAACAATTATTGAAACTGACACTAAAGATGACGTTCTGCATTTGTATGCGCCGGATTTTGTTAATTTTGGCATCGATAAATGTTGTATACCTGAGTGTATCTATTGTAAAATGTGAAAAATAAAATGACCAAACGCAGGGTCTGATAAAGTCCCAATGGGCGAAAACATTACTGTTAACTGCTTCTCAAGTGACAAAACTCAACATGGAAGTTTAAAGACAAACCGATTGAATTTGAGGCAAATCATTCCAGATATATTATATCTATTGAAAAAACCGATAATAATACAAATGAAATTTCTGAAAGACAAGAGCTGTATCAAATAAAATTATTTATTATAAATATAGAAATTTGACGAAGGCTTGTTTACATGCGAATCAGTAGATGCCGGCTTAATTAAAAGGTGTTGTTACAACCTTGCATGCAGCCACAAATAACCGCAGTTAATGGCCTTAAGGTGAAACAACAAAAATTGGAAATCCTGTAAAACTTTTGTACTATTGAAATGTATCCCCGTCTACAACACTAGAAAAGGAATTGAAATGGTTAAAGATGAAAATACATTTGATTTTCTAGATCAATCTTCAAATATTGAACAAATAAATATAACACATGTCAATTATACACTGAATTGACTGAGGTATATAAAAAGAAAATGGCTCATACGCATGTGTCTTGTTTGCCTCCAATGGTGAAGAAGTTGCAAGAAAAATATTGCTTTGTTGGTTATGGATGTGCCTAAGGTAAATATTGAATTTGTTAAAGCTGTAGGGGCTAGTAAAATTTACCTGAATTGGACAGTAAATGATGGCAATGACCCTGTCCAAAAATATTTTATTCAGTATTTACAAGAAGGAAATCCTGAACTCACATATTATAAGGACGTAATTGGAGGGGGTAACACATCATATGTCCTTGAGAATTTCCTTCCCAACACAAGTTATATTCTTCGAATATCCGCGAAGAACAGTATTGGTAATGGTGCTCCATTTCAATATCAAACTCCAGTCAAAACCTTAGCGGAAGATCCTATTTTTATACCGAAAGTAAAGACTACCGGTAGTACTGCCTCAACTATAACAATTGGGTGGGACCCACCACCAGCAGAGATTTAATAGAATTTGTGCAGTATTGACGAGCTTGTGGTGTCTGAAGCTGGCGATGTACCCAAAATAATTGAAGAAACTGTATACCAGCAAAATTCTAGAAATCTTCCATGTTCGACAACCTTAAACGGCAACTGAATAATGAATTTAAAGTACGAGCTTGCTGCGATTTAACAAAGCTATGCGGTCCTTGGTCTGACATTGTAAATGGTACCACAATGGATGGAATAGCATCCAGACCAACAGGTCTTCAGGTTCAATGTATTCATCATAATGTATCAAATATAAACACCGTAGATATTGCATGGGGCATCCTGAGAGGCCAAACGGAAAGGTTATTTCATATCAAATTCAGCTAGAAGGTAATCTTATAAATGAATGGAAAGATACTTAAAGAAACTTGGGGCCCAAAAATTAGACGAATCGACGAACCCAATTATCACACCACATATGATAGAGTAGTGCCAAACACCAACTATACTGTGACAGTGTCGGCAATTACCCGACATAGAAAAACTGGTGAAGCAGCCATTGGAAAATGTACGATGCCTGTAACTGTACCCGAAACGATAAATCGCATCATGTGGACTCAACTTCGTTTAAGTAGTGACAAGTATGTGTTCAAGGCATTTATACCCAAAGTAAGCGAAAGAAATGGTCCGATATGCTGTTACCGCCTATATTTAATACGAATGAAAATAGTAATGCAGAGTTTCCTTCTCCAAACAAACTTAATATTTCTACTTATCATGAAGTGCATGCACCGAACAATACAGTTGGGGGTGTATATCTTGCAGAAATGTTCTCCGGTAAGAAATTCCAACCGACAATATTTCTAGGTGATGGCGCTTTTTCGAAAATGATGGTCTTAAAGCAGAAGACGTAGACAAGGACTGTTATGAATGCTTAGAGGACAATTTTTCACCTCCAGCCACTACATTAAATATTAGGTCAGTAAAAAGATCCGCATTAAAGTCTCAAGAAGAAGCTGCGTCTAATCTTACAGAACACACGTCCGATAACCTGGCTGTGAATATAACAACAACTGACTTCAATGGCAAAACTGAATTGAAACCTGTTTTGGAAGTATTTGACGGTGAAATTGATATTAACAGCAATTATACTGGATATTTAGAAATTATTGTCCGCAATGAATCATCATTATTAAGAGCATACAGTAACTACTTTGAGGTTATAACACCTGGCCTTGAAGCGGGACAAATGGTTATCGTAGACGACGTTGCTGTCATACTTAACATAGTAATTGTATTTTTAGCTATTCTAATTGGCGTTGTATTAGTTGGTTTGCTTATATTGTGTCTTCTCTATCGCATGAGTGCCAAAATACTGGCAATGCAGAAGAAGTAATAAGCTTGCGAGATTCCCTGTCGGGTGCTTTTTGGTGGAAGAACAAACAGTCACAGACATTTCATTGGCACAGCTAATGAAAAGTTGCAGATATTGGTCCAATACATAAATCCGATTTATATATGGCGTATAAAAATCGACATAAAGATACGGATTATGGGTTCCTTCGGGAATATGAAATGTTGCCAAATCGTTTCAGTGATAGAACAACAAAAAACTCTGACTTAAAAGAAAATGCATCAAAAAATCGTTATCCGGATATAAAAGCTTACGATCAAACGAGAGTAAAACTTTCTCAAATCAATAGTATACATGGTTCTGATTATATCAATGCAAACTTTGTAATTGGCTATAAAGAAAGAAAAGTTTATATGTGCTCAAGGGCCAATGGAGTCAACTATTAATGATTTCTGGCGAATGATATGGGAACAACACTTGGAAATCATTGTTATGCTAACCAATCTAGAAGAATACAATAAAACAAAATGCGCCAAGTATTGGCCTGAAAAATTAGATTTGAAGCCATATGGTGATATTAACGTTAAATTTATTTTGAAAAAGAGTGGCGACTATTTGGTCAGGACCTTAGACATTTTTAAAAGAAATTCTTTAAATGAGGATGAAGAGGAAAGTCGCCAGATAACACAATACCATTATTTAGTATGGAAAGATTTTATGGCGCCAGAACATCCCCAAGCTTTAATAAAGTTTATTCGTCATATAAATGTCGTATATTCAGTGCAGCGTGGTCCAATATTAGTTCATTGTAGTGCTGGTGTTGATCGTACTGGCACCTTGGTTGCTTTAGACTCCTTGTTGCAGCAACTGGAGGAAGAAGATCAAGTTTCAATTTTTAACACTGTTTGCGATCTGCGTCATCAACGTAATTTCCTCGTACAATCTTTAAAACAATACATATTTTTGTATCGCGCCCTACTAGACACTGCACATTTGGGAAATACTGAAATAAATGCTATCGGCTTATCAAACACAATTGAACTTTTGAAAATAAAACCAGACGATGGAAGAGAAAAATGCAAATTGGAAATAGAATTTGAAAAACTTCAGACAATTAATGATGAAACCAACAAATCGTGCTCGGTAGGCGACACTGAACAAAATGCTTTAAAAAATAGAAGTGAACTGGTTATACCATACGACCGTAATCGTGTCATCTTATCACCACTTCCACATAAAGAGAATTCAACATATATAAATGCATCATTTATTGAGGCTATGATAATTCCGAAAATTTTATAATAACACAAGATCCACTAGAAAATACAAAGGAAGATTTTTGGAGAATGGTATCGGAGCAAAGTATAACGACTATAGTTATGCTTTCCGAAATTGGCGAAGGTGCACGAAGATGTCCCCGTTACTGGGCCGACGACGAAGTTCACTTTGAACATATTCTTGTCAAGCACATACAAAGTGAAAGCTGCCCGTACTATACAAGAAGAGAATTTAATGTGACCAATTATAAAATTAATGACACTATTAAAGACACAATTCCAATATAATGGATGGCCAACTGTTGAGGGTGAAGTACCAGAAGTATGTCGCGGAATAATTGAGTTGGTCGATCAGGCATTAAATCACCATAATAAAGAGAAAATGTTGTTTATAAATCACCTCTTACAGTTCATTGCAGTTTTGGCACCGATCGTAGTTCCATATTTGTTGCTATGTGCATATTAGTACAACAATTGAGAACCGAAAGATGCGTAGATATTTGCACAACAGTTAGGAAAATACGATCTCAAAGATCAAGGCTTATTGACACATATGCACAATACGAGTTCCTACATAGAGCTATAGCCAACTACGCAGATCTTCATAAATTATCCGAATAAATATGAACCACGATAGCATTAAAAGAAATTTAAAAAAAGTAATAAGTAAATATTAAGGAGCCATTTTGCATATTAAACCACTATTATTTAAGAATTTATAACCATTTATTATTGTATTAAATATTTTAAGTTAATTTTGTATAACTATAATAATTTGCATTAATATTCTACATCTTTGTAGATACCAAGCATAGAACCAAAGGAAATTTGAATGTAAAATTTTACATGTAAAGCTAATAAAATGTTTGATACCACATTAAATAAAATTTGAACAAATTTTTAAGACTGTTAATTGTTTTTGCTTAAGAAAAAAAAAATCAAGTAAGAGTGCTACAGAAAGAAACAATCGCAAATCTATTTTTAAACATATTAACAGAAAAATGAGATTTCGTAATGTTTGTACAATTTTTCCACAGGTAAAGAAACAGATAAATAAAACAACATGACATAAGAAGTTAGACTATACAATGCTACTGATATGCTACATTCTCTAGCGATTGTGGGCAGATTTTTCTTTTATTTTAACAAAATCCTAAATAATCGCATCTTTGCATTCATTTAAACGATTAGAAATATTTGAATTTGAATTGGTAACCTCTGCATCTCTTTGTCACTTGTCGAGCACTAAGGAACCTGCTTGTTACATTTCTGCATAGAAGAACCTTTTAGCGACTTATCTGAACTAGCAACGATGAGTTTGTTGGTGGCAGCAGATGGCTGGAATCAGCCTTATATGCACAGAAGTGCTGTTAATGTTTTAGCCCACCCTACACTCTTTTCCCTACTTTACACTATTCTACCTTCCATGCTAGCACAAACGCACGACCATGAGTTGGATAGCTTTTACCTAACCTAACCAACGTAGAAGCTTCGTAATATAAAGTAACGGTTAAAACATAATGAGTAATATTATAAATAGAAAAATGGATTTATTTTTCTTGTTTTAATAGGATTTCATGCTTACACCACTTAACCGACTATTTATTTATTTAATTATACTTACAAAGTAAATTTTCAAAGAGACCATATGCCCAAGATGGTATCAACAGAATATTTGTTAGTTCCTGTGACTGAAATTCTCAAAATAACCGCTAACGATACAGTTAATTGAGACCAATCAGTCAACCATTGCGAAAGAGAGGCAAAACTCGGAAGGCCAAGCAACAAAACAAGCCTGACCGCACTTAAGAAATAATTACGATGACGCGAGAGTTTGCGACTGAACCGACTTTAAAAATTCTTCCTCAATGGAAATCTTTAGCTGATGCCAATGTCCAAAATATGTATGCCATATCTTATTGGATTAGAAACCGGTATTTTATTCGGTTTGGAACCAGGTTTTTATTCGATTTAACTTTTGTTTTCTGTGCGCATTTTTGGTTTGTTTAAGACCATTAAACGGACTTTATTGAGTTTTTATTTGCTTTTTTGTCGGTTTTCTTTCAATAAATTAATCTCAAAAAAAAAATGGATTACCATTAAACAAATTATAAAGTTATCTCAATTAAATAAAACCGATTTACAGTTTAAAAGTTGAATTAAAATTATTTTCCAAAGATCTGTTAAACTTAAAAATTTGGATCTTTGATAAAGTTTGAAAAATAGTGTGATACATATATGTATACATATAATCGGCAGTTGCATATATAGTGGGAAAATTTTGGCTCATAATTCTAACGAAATGATTCGATTAAAAATATAGAAATTTTTAATCCCGGGAATGAAATTTCGTAAATATAATGAAATCTAATTTGTTATTCGATGATCAGTACACCAATTCAACGGTTAATTCATATTGATACTTTTAAATATGTACATGCATATACATACATATGTATGTAAGTAAACACATATGTAGAGAACTCAAATGCATGTATGTTCAAACAGAACGTTTTCCACAGGTGGTAAACTGATGTTAAACGGTACAAAAACAAACCCCTTAAAGAGAACACACAAAAATGCATATACAAATGTAGGTATGTGGTAAAGCAAAAAGAAAGGAAGAGAAAGGACAACTAAACGAAACTTCATTGTAAAGTCAACACAGCAACATCTGTTTTAATCCTCCCTTCGAGCAGTTTCTTTATACAGCTTTCGATATAATACAAAACAATCAAAAGGATATTGATTTTTCACCAAGACGACAATAAACGAATATGAAAGAAAAAAGTTTTAGTTGAATCATCACTATTTTGCAAAAGCGGTGTTAAAGCCAACAAATAGAAATTGAAAATAAATTTATACATGAAATAAATAATGAATAAATTATTTTAGAAATCAAATAAATCATATTGCCAAAGTTAATAATAAAACAACTACTGAAATAACATATAATTATTGTAGAAATACAATTGAAAGCTTAAGCCTCTATTAATAAATAAATAAAAGGTGAAAAATTAAAAACATATTACAAATTAACAACTTTCTATCTATAAAATTTAATTTGTAAAACAAAAGTAAAAAATAATAATAACAAAATACAATGGCACTGGATTTTGTAGCCACATATAAAGTTTTAGTACTGGCGACTCTAATGTTGGCAAAACTTGCATTGTGCACAGATATTGTGATGAAAATATTATGACACCTACATCTCCACAATTGGTAAGTAAAATTCATTAATATTTAATTAAAATTTCTCTTATGAATTTTGCGAATCAAAACATAAACCAAGAAATTATCTTACGTTTCCATTAAAAGAAAAGTTCACAAAAAGAGTTATAATGTATGGCATTCTGTATAAACACACACATCTTTCATAATATTCAATAATACCAAAGCGAGGTTTTACATTTTTCAATTAAAATTTTCCAGAGCTTTTAATCCGATAGATATAATTTGAAATTTCTTTAATGAAGTAGGTTTTCTAGAAATTTAAATTAAAACATGAATTAAGTATAGTCGTTGAATACATAAATTTCAAAACAATTTTAATATAATAATCGTTTTTGACTACATTATGTACGTAATTACATACATATGTATGTATGTATCTTATTTTCGCATTTGTTTTGGATTTGTTAAAAACAAATTTTCTCACTAAACTTAAAATTTGTTATGCAGACTCTTCTGTAGGTATCCATAATATCTCAAAAAATCATTTTAAATTCGAGCTCTATTAAAAAGTTAAAAAAAGGCTTGTATTCGATTGTTTAACGATTTTTACATATTTTCTTTTTGTATATTTTAACAAACACTAAACTGCAAAGCTTTTTGCTTGTCTGTAGAAACACCTAGAGCCTGCGACAGGATTCGAACCTGCGACCTCGTGACTGTTGGGCAGGAGTTCTATCCACTCAGCCATCGAGGCGCTCGAAATAATATGGGAATGAAAATTATTGGGAGTCAGTCATGCATTAGAATCCAAATGTTCACATAGGCTAGTTGTGATGACTGGAAAAAGTTTGAAAATATAAGAGAGATAAGGTGTTTTTATATTCCAAAAAATATCGAAGACAAGAGATTTATTGGGGTCACATGTAGTTGTAGCCTGAGATTTATTAGAGATTTTGGAGAAAAAAGATATTTTTGTATGGCAACCTTCTTAGAAGATGAAGTAGTGGGTTGATCAGTTCAGAACAAATGTAAATGAGTAATAATAAAAGGAAGTCGATCATACATTTGATTGGGGATAGATTGAGACATTAGCAAAACATATAAAAACAAATATTTTATATGGGAACGTTGCATGATGCATATGTATGTAAGTAGGCAAAATAAGATGTTGGTTTCTCAGTCTTAAAGTAGCTCTGAGCTTCGCGTCTTATCATAATTATTTGTTAGGTACGGTCAGGCTTGTTTTTGTTATTTCGCTTTCGAGAGTTTTGCGTCTCACTCGCACTGGTTGATTGATTTGCCTCAAATAATTGTTTTGAAGCATTTCATTGCCAACTACGTTGCTGCCACTTTCTATGTGAAGCCATACGTCTTGTACAGTCAGTCACAGCAATCTATAAATATTCTCTTAATACCATCTTGGTTATGTGGTCTGTGTTACTCTGTCCAATTTGTGCACATATATTTTGCAAATTATATTTAAATAATAAATAATACTTATTTTATAGGCATCGATTTTAAACAAAAACTCATCAATTTAGATGGAGTTCCCATAAAATTACAAATTTGGGATACTGCCGGTCAAGAAAGATTCCGCACATTGACCACAGCATATTATAGAGGAGCCATGGGCATTTTACTGATGTACGATGTCACAAATTTGGAAAGCTACAATAATTTATCATACTGGTTAAGGAATATACAGGAGGTAATTTAGCATACACATATCCAAACACACAACGTAAAACACAATAGAAAATTTTGAAAATTTATGTTTGTTTTTTTTTCATCTAGAATGCGTCACCGGATGTAGTAAAAGTGTTGGCTGGCAATAAATGTGAATGCTCAGCCACGCAAAGAATGGTGGACAAGGAGAGAGGAGAGAAGGTAAATTTAATTTAAGCCACGCTGCAAGGTTTACTTCTGCTTTCCAAGAATTTTAATTCATAATTCTAATGAAGTTTTTATATTGATATTTGAAGTTTCAATACATCTAATGAATGCATATTATTTATTAAAAATATGAACGGTTTTATGAATAATTTTTATTAAAACAACGATGATTTGATTGAATGTATAAAATCAATATTTATTTTCTTTGCGGTTTGAAAAATATTTATATTTGTAACAGCTTTATCCAAAAGACTTATACAGCATTTATTAAGCTCTTATTTGATAGATTTTATACAATGTTTGTCAAATAAGTGCTTAATAAACATTAGACCTATTCAAAATCTTGTACAACTGGTATTGCATCATTTCATTTGTAAAACAGTTTAGCATTTATTTACTCTACACTAACAAGATGCACAGCAATGCAATTGCTACTTTTCAAGCATGTCTGTAGCAAATAGAAATAAATGCTCAAGTCAGCGTTAAACAAAATTTGTTAATAACACCTTTGCACTCTTCATATTCAAAGGTATCCATACACAATTTCATTTATTTTGTACGATCTTTGTAGAATTTATAGCATAATATACTTTTGCATATGTTTTTCAATGCGCAACTTATTTAGAATAAAAGCTTAAAAAAATAAAAGACCGAATAGAAGTGGACAAATTTTTAAAAATGAACTTCAACTTTAAAATTGCACTTCTGTAAAACCAAAAAAATCAAACTAAAGTAATTTTTTCTTAAAGCAGAGCAAACTACAACAATAGCGCGCATTCACAGTCGATAGAAAATATTTGCTATTGCATAATTTTTCAATCATAGATGCACAAGATGGTGAATAGAGCCATTGTATAGTTTTATGAGTAGGACTCGAAAAAAAATATATAGAAAAGTGGCATAAAAGAAAGTTTTTCAAAGTTTAAACTATTTTATCATCGGGCCAATTCTAAATACAAATTCCAAGAGAAATTTTATTTTTCTCAATTTTTACACTTAACAAAAATACGACAAATATAAAGAATTCCATACCAAAAGTAAGATATCTGACTCTTAAAGGGATATGATGCCCTCTTATTAATGTTTTTGCTTTCAAAAATATACATATATACTTTTCTAGAAGAGTTTTCCTTTAAGGAGAAATTCCGCGAGAATATTTAAAATTGGGCTGAATAATTTTTTTTTCATTTTATTTTATCGTTTGCTTGCAGATTGCTGAAAATTTGATATGCCCTTTTTGAGGTTTCTTGCAAAAATAACATTAATATAGAAGATGCCTTTTGTCACTGGCACGCAAAATACGTGAGCAACGAGAGAAGAGTAAGTCTAATATTTCAATTAATTTTCAATTTAAAACAAAATTTAATTAAAAACATTTAGGGCGAAAATTTTGATAATGATGACAAACCTCAAGAGAAGAAATCGCCTGGCTCCAACGGTTTGGCTACATTTAGCCTTGCCAGTTTATCGGAAGCGAATCGCTGTTCCTGTTAAGTAAATCAAAATTAAAAAATATTTACATCTGCTAAGAACCAAGATGTTTAAATAGATGTCCAAAATATTATGTTATTAAGATTTAAAATGTTGCTTTGAAAACCATATGATTAAGCAATTTTTATTTGTTTGACGATTAGAAAATTTAAGAAAATTTCTTTAGCGTACAGAAAAATGCATTTTATAAAGTGGTTTTAAGAAAATTAAGTTTTCATTTGCATATGTAAAACATAATAAATAGTTTTGTGAAATTGTATTATCACATACACTCAGATTTTGAAAGAAACAAACTGTAAAAGCCTTAAAACTAGATAAACACTATTTTTCTAAGTGTGTTTTAACAATAGTAAACGCATGTTTTTTTTTTTTTTTTGGTGTACAAGTATTAAAAAATAATATACTCTAAAGTATTATATTTTCAAAATTTCAATTGTGAAATGCCATACATATGCGTTTACAAAGGAAAATTTTGTTTGTTATTAAATAAAAAGCAAAAGTTTTACAAACAAATCAGATAAAGATACCGAATTTATATTTTATTTAAATGAAAATTATTTTAACTATTCGGGCCTGTTCTGGAAATCACGAGCACTCAAACCACCGGGATTTCAGAATAAAAATTGTACTATTTCAATAAAATATAAAATTGTGTACTATAAATTAAATCCCATATAACAATTTGAATTTAATAACTTTACAAAATTATAAAGCATAATTACTGTCATTTGATGCAATTTTTTAAATTTAAATCAGGGTCATTTGAAAACGCAGATTTACAGAACAGCCCTGATAATTAGTGCATGGCTTGCTTGAAAGTGCTTAAATTTTTATTTTATGAGAGTTTATGTTATCAATTCAATGTAACTGAGAACGTTCTAGAACATTAAAAATCGGTATTTAACTTGGCCATTTAGAAATTTAGTCGTATCGTTAAAAAAACGAGACAAATTTTCAATACAATAACTAATGCATAGTTAGGCGATTAGACAAAGCATTCGATCTAAACATGAATGTTAAAACCAATAAAAAAAAAATGTGAAACTAAAATTGTTAAAAAAGAAGCACCATTTTGTTTTTTATGGCTGCTCACAAAAATTGTTGTTTTTAGCTAAAATTCCAGGATGTAATAATTTTTAATTAATTAATGATGTATTTTTTGATTTTAAAGTATGTATGTATATATAAGCCCTGTGCCGAAAAGTAATAAGCAGGCCTTCTCCATTGCTAAGAATCTATAAATTCTGTTTAGCGGCTTTTAGCGACGAATACAATTCTGTAACTTAAGTTTCTTAATTTATCAATACTTCTTATTCCAATTGTCGTCATCGACACCAGAAATTGATACGTATTTACTGGTATTTGGAAAAATTTTATTACTTTGCCGAAACAGTTGAACAAGGGCATATTATTTGATGTCGATGTAGATGACAACAATTGGTATAAGGGGAATGTCTTAAAATTGAATTCGTAGCAATTTTAGCTTTTTATTTCATTGCTAAAATGGTTTTTTTGCATTAGAGAATACAAAATTAAAAAATTTTAATTGAAATTACGACGAATTTAATTTCAAGATATTCTCCTTTATAGCAGATGTGAACGTTGTCATCGCATAGCGTCGATATAAAAATTGGAAGCTCAATTACTCGCCTTAAAAAGAAAACAATAGTTTCTTTTACACATATTTGGCATATTTAACACCAAAGATAATTAATAAGCCCTTTTAAAAGAAACATATTATTGTCGCAACTATTAAAAAGTTGCAAGTTTTTGACAACGATGCCGTCCTTTGTAATAAGATTGTTCTGATCTTGTTTTTATATAAAAATGTTTTTATGTAATTTTGTTAGCAAAAATTTTTATTACATATTTTTTCTGAAGAAGCTAACAAATTGTTAGCGAAATATCGAAAATAAATTACATAAAAACATTTTTTATATAAAAAACAAGATCTGGAGCTGTAATAATTATGTTAAATATAAATATCAAGATCAAATAAAATAGATACATATATAATTAAGAAACTTATGTTACAGAATTTTATTCGTCGCTAAACGAATTTATAGATTTTAACGTTTGTGATTTAGCTTTGTCGAGTTACAGAATAAGCCTGCTGATTATTAAATTTTGCAAGGATAAGGTCTCATTTTACACGTATTTTATACACATTGCTATAGAAAGCCAAGGCCTTAACATTCTCATATTCAGCAGGCCTTTTAACTCCCTTCTTCCATCAGAAATATCTTTTACTGAATTAAAATGAAGATGTAATGTCTCCCGAAAGTCTTTCTCCGGAGGGCCTCCAAAAATTTGCCACTAAAACACTTGCACACCAATACTTCGATATTTCAGTATGTGCTGATTTGCACATAAATATCACACACATACGTATGTAGTTCGAAAGTGACGCAATTCAAATTTTTAATTTTTGAGTTTGTATGTTTAAACAATTAACTTATTTATCTAAAGAAAAGTACAAGCCATTTTATTGTTGTTAGCTGTTACTAAAAAAAAAACAGTTACACCTTTCTTATCTAGCGTAAAATTAAAAAAAAAAAACGATTTTTGGAAAACTAACAATTTTGTTTTGAGTTACTTTTGAACTATGAGCGCGATATGTAGGCACTATAATTCAGATACAAATTAAAATAAATTTTTTTTAATACACAAATTGTGTGGTATACAAACAACACAAAAAATAAATTTTGAAAATCGCTCAGAAGATTGCACTGCTCAGCATATAAATTTTGTAGATAATTAAAACAACAATAACACGTAGTTTTATAATTAACAATTTTTAATGAAAAATTTTCATTCTGTTTTAAACAAAATTGTAATAGAGCTTGATTTATATTTTACTTTAGAATTAATCATAAAAATAAAAAATCACAATAATTAAATTTGTAGATTCTAGTCAAAACATTGCAAACAATATTTTTGCTATGACTATTGCTTTTACCCAAGAAAAATGATATTGGTAAAATTTGTTTGAAGGATTTTTATTTCATTTTCTAGTTTAATAATTGCAAAACCAAAACCCATCGAATTATATATAGAAACCAATTTTGTTAAAATTTTTTTTTAATAAAATAGTCTAAAATATTGTTTGTTAATTTAACTTTTACAGCTTGTGTGTAAATAAATTTTTCCACATATTGTATAAGGGTCAATTACACATTTATCAGAAAAAATTTATAATACAAATGATATATTTATTAAATTGCTAAAATAAATAATTAATACTTAAATAAAATGAATTCCATGTAATCTTTATTATATAAGTGAGATTTTATTAGTTCTATGAAAAAAGTGGTCGCATAGATAATTTTCTAAAAAAAAATTAATTATACTATACACTAATTGTAAAGCATTTCAATAAAATAAAATCATTTGAAAAAAAATTTAAATGTTTTAGTGGATGAAATTTTGAAACCTGAGAATAAGGTTTGAAAAAACTGGAAGAAGAAGCACTGGGATAGTAATAAACTAGTATAATTCAGCCTGTAACACGAGAGTAAAGTGAAATTAAGATTTTTGTAGGCCAATGAAGTGAAGAGAGCAGTTTTTTGCTGCTCTCTTTGATCAGTACTGGGATAGTAAGAAACTCGTTTAATTCAGCATGTGCACGCGGGAGTAGAGATAAATTAATATTTTTGTAGGCCAATGAAGAGAAGAGAGCAGTTTTTTGCTGCTCTCTTTGAACAGTACTGAAAGCACTCAGGCTGTACACACGAGTGTAAAGTAAAAAATGAGATTAAGATTTTTGTAGGCCAAAAAAGAGAAGAGAGCAGTTTTGCTGCTTTCTTTACTCTGTGTGCAAACTAGTCTTTCACTTGAACGGTCAAGAAAGTATCTTAAGTTTTACATTCATTTTACTATCGTGTACACAGGTTGACTTTCACTTCACTCTCGACTAATTTACAAATGCCACAGTTTGCTAGCAAATTTTACTCAAAAATTAATTTGTAATCAAGCATTGTTTTAAAATATTTATTGGCGTTTCAAAAATATAATATAACATAGGATTTCTGGTTTCCTATTTGTATATTTTTCTACAATCCTGGTTTCCCTGGTATTTCTATTTTCCCCTAAGTTCAATTTAATAAAAAGAGATTAAAACTACGCGCGGGCATTTCCAGAATAAGTAATAAAATGTGAATAATGGCCACAAGGACAAAATAGCTGTTATTGATTGTTCTGTTCCAACTGATTTCTATAACGAAGTTTATGATAATCAAAGAAAGAACTGCGTATCTATACGAACTTCCGTGTAGCTTTGGATAATGAAAGTGCCAAAATGTGTGTTCAATTGTCTAGAGATCCACAATATTTTGAAACAATTGGCAGATATTCGGTGTACTTTCGTTCGATTTTGAAAACGCAAAGCAAGCGCCCACTACCACACCTATTGCCATTTTTCATTCGCCTATACGCCCATCGAAAATGTATTTACATATGTGCAGCTTTATGTAAATTGTTAAATTAATAACAAACCACGAGATGACATATAGCATCGTGTTGATGTTAATTTCCCATAAATTTTGTAAACAAAAACTAATTAATTTTATTCAAATTAAAATTAATAAATCAAACTTTTCCGCACATACATACATACATTTTTAATTACTACAGACTTGTGTCTTCGAGTGTATTCAGGGTTAAGGAACTCATATGACAATATTGTGATAAAACTAAATTACTAGACACAAAGTAAACAGCCGAACACATTTTTCTACTCAATGAAAATATTGTTTATTGTAACCAGTTGCATTATTGCTAAGCAACCAAAACGCAATTACAATGACCACAACTTTATGGTGATTAAAATTTGTTTTCTGTTGCATTTAGAAAAGGATCTTCTCTTATAAATAATTTCAAAATTATTTAATGAAATGCAAAAAATTAAAGCAAAAGCATCTTCATTACCCATGTTTAATGGTCGTGTATCCGATTCATCTACATCGAGTACTTCTTCATCAATAATATTGACAGCGAAAAATAAGCAACGCGCCACAATAAATAATTTTCTTAAACCTTCAGTATTTTCTATATCAAAATCAGCCAGCGATTTGACACAAAATCGTGTGAAAACTTCAGACTCGACCGAAACAGATGTGGTGATAGTCACTGCTTCACAAAATAATACACAAAAGTCATTGACCATTGCTGGCACAGAGTTAAGTAATTATGATAAAATAAAAGTCGTTGGTCAAGGCTCGTTTGGCATAGCAGTTCTATATAAACGTAAAAGTGACAATCATCATGTTGTTTTTAAGCAGATAAATTTAAGTGATTTAACACCGGCCGAAAGAGATTTGGCTATGAATGAAGTGGAAGTGTTTTCGAAATTACATCACCCGAATATAATAAGGTTCATATTTATAAAAACTCATAATCACTTGTTTTAAATATAAATTTTAAAATTTTAGCTATTTAGGCAGTTTTATAAAAGATAACACCTTATTAATTGAAATGGAATATGCTGATGGTGGGACTTTAGCTCAAATTATAGGTGATCGTAAAATGAGAGATTTTTTCCCCGAGCGTTATGTAATAGCAGTATTTGAGCAAATTTCCAGTGCTATAAATTACATGCATTCCGAAAATATATTACATAGGTAAGTTTCCGTACATTAGGGGGCATCTTATCTTTAAAGACTGTAAAATTGCAATGGCACTCCTCTAGAAATGTTCTCCATAGCAAACTATATATTCTAGACAGTTTTAGGTAGAATTACATCGTGAAGTCGTGGATGATGCGTTTACATGTGAAAGAAAAATTAAAAAAAAATATCTTAAAAATTATCCATAACGACCCTCTCCCCTCTTGCATTTTCTTCCCCAAGATTTTCTCCAAATTTATTAGAAAATAAACATTTTCATATATTTTCCTTTATTGTTCTAACTAGTGCTAATATGTCTCCGGGGAAGTCAAACGTAAGAAGAACTCTTATTAGTTTACCTTCCTCATCATTTCTTCCCACAGCAACCCTTCATTATTTAAAAAATTCATTCATCATAAAAACTAGTCACAGAGTGCCTTTAGCAGAATTAAATATGACTAAGCCCGCATTAGATTTCCTCCTTAATATTTATAATGAAACAAGCTAATCTTCTATCACGTCCCTTAAAAGGATTTCATACAAAAATAATGTTTTTCCAACATCATCCCAAATTGTCCCACTGTGCCTCTGGAATTAAACTAACCACCTGTCTCTTCTTGGTAGCCTTTTGAAGAAAGTAGGTATAGGGTTGTTTGCTCAGAGAAACATAAAGGTACAAAACTAATGCGAGGTGGTCTACATTCGACTTCTAAAACAGCACAGTGGGACTGTTTCAGCAATAGCGGGAAAGCTTCTAAAAATATTATTTTGTATTTGATCACGTCTAAAGAATAGATATACGGGATGAGTGTGTTTGCGGGGAAAAATTTATGGTGGTTATTCTCATATTCCACTGCAGTTATAAGCCATTTTGTTAATCCAATGAACATCGCCGTCCCTTGACGCAATCTAGTTAAAGTTTTCTGAAAATATTTGTTTGCGCTGGATATTATTTCTGACGATAGTCAGTGCATTTTCCATTTTTTTTTTTGCTTAATGAGGCTTTTTCCGATTTTCGTAAATGTTTACAATTAAAGATCTTCCGGTTTATGATGAATGCATTTATGTTATTTATTTTCAGGGACTTAAAACTGCAAATGTATTTATGAACAAGCGCGGTATTGTTAAAATTGGCGACTTTGGTATATCAAAATAATGAATACGAAAATTCATGCACAGACAGTTTGGGAACCTTATTATTTCAGTCCAGAAATGGTAAAGAAATTAGTTTGCCACTCCATATAACTAATAATGAAATTTGTTTTATTCAGTGTGAAGGTAAAGAATATGATCATAAGAGTGATATATGGGCCTTAGGTTGCATTTTGGGCGAAATGTGTTGTTTAAGAAAACTTTGCCGCTACTAATCTCTGAACTTGTTGGTAAAATTATGAGTGTAAGTATTATGAACTGCAAATCAGAATTCTATGTGCTTAGTATTCGCTTAATAATTTATTGTATTTAAAGGGCTCATATACGCCTTTGCCAAAAGGATATTCATCAGGGCTAAGAAGTTTGCTGAGTAATTTGTTGCAGGTTTGAAGTTGTAAGACTGTTAAGTAATCTTTAAATTAAAGTTTCAAATTGTTTTAGGTCGATCCCACTCGACGGCCCAAAGCATCAGAAATATTAGAATATTGGCTACCTTTTGATTTTTCGAAATCTCGGCAAACATAAAGGGTATCGTAATTGGCAAAATGTTTTTCTTTTTTTAATTTATTTTTTTATTTTAGATATTCCTACGACGATGATATGAGCACAATTTCAAATTCTACAGCAAGTTCAAAATGTTATCTCTACTCGCAGAAACTTCTTTACAAGAAAATAATTCCTGCAGATCTACGGTAGTTGATTTAGCTACCGCTCAAACAGAAACTAAGGAAATTATGAAAGCTGAAACGGCACAACCAAATGAAACAATAGAAAAGAGGTTTTTATTTTTTTTATGTGAATATACTCCAATTAAATCCTATTTATTGGCAAATTTATTGACAGATCTGGCTGTATCAACTAAAATATTTTGGAAATAGTTTTAGTATGAATCCGATACAGTTGCCTGCAAAATCATGCATACTGTGTGTAGCGCAACCAGTGAAACGCATTTCGTTGTAGTAAATAGTGGTAAGTACTTACTTACTTATATATATGTGTAAGTTAGCTAATGAAAATGTATATAATGAAAGTATGTCTGTAGGTATTATGGTTTTACACATTTTTTTCTACAAAAGAACGACACTTGTATTGATAACACTTTCAAAACTTTAATGCGATAATTTGCTGTCGTATTTCTGTTATATATTTTGTTTAATAAAGCTTTAAGCTTGATACCATTTTATAAAAAATTTTTAAATTTGAAATTTCATTTTTAACAATAATGTTTATTTAAACTAATAATAACTAACCTTAATTGAAGATGGTTCCGTTTACACATGGGGTGAAGGAAGTCATGGACAATTGGGCCTCAGTTCTTTAGAAGCTTGGAAACATTATCCCAGTCGTATGGAAAGTATACGCAATTATCATATAATAAGGTGGAATTATTACAAACTTTTCTTAAAAGTTTAAGCATTCACATACCACACATATTTATATATTTATTAGTGCATGTGCGGGCGAAGGCTTTACGATACTATTAACTCAAGCCGGCTCGATTCTAAGTTGTGGTGATAATAGTAAATATGCGCTGGACTTTGCTGATAACAAAACATTTCACAGTCCCAAAATCATTGAAGCATTGGAAAACTATCAAATAACAGAAATTAAAGCTGGTACAACGCACGTTTTAGCTTTGAGTGCGGATGGTAGTATTTTTACTTGGGGAACAAATGTGCAAGGTGCTTTGGGCCTGGGAAGTCTACAGACTCAGCAGTAAGTATATAACTCACTAACTTGAAATTATTAATGTGACCTTAAACTTTAAAAAATGTTAAAATGAATGCATTCAATTAGATTTAATACATAAGACTTATCAAAGCTTTCGATATCGAATGATGTATCGAAGAATTTCTCGAATTGGCTGATCATTACGACTTTTATTTGTTATTAAATCTTATAGTTAGATAGTATTAAAATCGATATAAGAGCGAGCCAATGTCATCCTGTGAAGTATTGAATTTATTCGTTATCGAAAGAGATAATTACGAACTAGAAACTAATGCTGCACGAGTTGTGATGACCACGTCTGACTTTATGATAATTTTAATACATACATGCATAATAACATTTTAAGTATATATGTACATTTTGCCCTTCAATAATCTTTGTATTAGATGAACAAAATATATGTTACTGAAACGATATAAAATTTGTTTATAAACTTAAGAATTAATGATTTAGGGCTGGTAATTTGAGTAGCATGAACATTTAATAGGTAATCTGTAAAATTGCCGTACGCGAAGACAATATTTGGCATTTCATAAATATTGAAATCCTAGCGTTAGACTAGAGACCTACTATATATGTATATTCATACCATCATATGATTTCATATAAGCCCTGAGTTACATTAAAAGAATTTGCCAGAAGTATGATATTTTTTATTATTGAAACACTTTTCTATCGGCCTAAGCAAATTTTTGCTACCCTAAACCCATGCACAGGCTTAGCAACTAAACTATTTATAGTGTGTTCAGAAAAATTAAGCCGCTTAATTTTTGAATTAAAAACCGTTTGTTCAATTTAATGTGGGTTTAATATATGAAAATTTTGTAGGGCAAAACCGGTTTTAATGAATGCTTTACCTTTAAGAAATTGAAAATTTAGATTTCATAACCAAACTTTGGCCAAGAGACAAAATTTTAAATTTATGTGAAATAATTTCTGCGATATCAATCAGACATTAACTTCACGACAATTATGAAAATGACTCGCATTTGAAGTAAATATGTATTGTCGAGTTTTCATTTCATATTGGCGAATCTTGTGTTCAGTTTTGATTCGATTCTGAGGAAAGTCCCTCCCTCAACCATTTTTGAACGATATTTCAATGAATTTGTAAACATAACTTTTGGCCGATTTTTATTTTGCGTGGCTGGATTTAAGTCCATTATTCCTGTAGTCTATTTTAATAGCATTAAATACTATGCATTCATAAATTATTTTATAACATTGTCTTTAAGAAAATTACAAAACGAAACATTTCAATTCTTGCATATGCAGGGCCTTCTACATCAAACTCTTACAGCCAGTTGTTCCTCTATTTCGAACATGTTCGATTGTTCGCAAATTTTTTAAATTTTTTGTATTTATGCGAAATAGAGGAATTGGCAGGTAATATATATTTCTTTAAATAAATAGTTAAATAATAAATTAAATAAATAATTAAACAGTCGTAAAGCAGCTCTAGGCTGAAGAACAGCTCTCGCGTCATAGTAATTATTTCTTAAGTGCGTTCAGACTTGTTTTGTTGTTTGGCCTTCGAGAGTTTTGTGTCTCACTCGCACTGGTTGATTGATCTGCCTCAATTAACTGTATCGTTAGCGGTTATTTTGGGGAATTTCGCTGTCAAACACGTTGCTGACACTTCCTATTTGAAGGCATAGGTCGTGTACAGTTAGTCACAGGAATCTGCATATATTCTGTTAACACCATCTTGGGCATAAAGTCTCAGTTACTAGCCCATATTGTGCATATACATATACTTTGCAAATTTATTTGTAAAGTATATTTTTAAAAATAAATAAATAATTAAATATGCAATAGTTGTGCATAACTAACATGTATAGCAAGTCGTGATATTTTTTACATCAAACATAACTTTTTTATACAGTGCTTCACAAAACTGCGGCAAGTTTTTTGTATGTTGTGCTGCAATAAGTTGCGCCTAACTATTCCTATGTTATATTAAAGTCTACAATTTTGTTCATTTCAGAAAAACTCCCCAAAAAGCTTTAATTCCGCATTTAAAGTCAAAAGTTAAGCATATATACTGTGGACCTGATACTTCAGCAGTTCTATTTGAGAACGGTGAAATGTACGTGTGTGGCAGCAATGTTTTCAATAAATTAGGATTCGAAAAGTCTTCGAAAATAATGACATTTGTATATCATAAACTGTTTTATTCTTATAATTTTTTTTTAATTATTAATTAATGCATTCATTGTTTTAGAAAAAGCTACAGTTAACGCAACCCATATTTGAAGCACATTTCTCTTCAACTCTGTCAGTGTTTTTAGTTGAAGGTGGTTATGTCTTTACTATGGGTTCAAACGCCTCCGGTCAACGTGGAGTTGGGCATTGTAATGGTGTGATGGAAACAGTTTCCTTAGTTGAGTCTATCAAAGATCGATATATTGTGGTTTGTATATCAATTTGTTATATGTAAGACAATATTTGCCCATATAACACAATAATGGTTATTTCAACCAGGGATTCCATTTAAAAGCCAACTCGCTTTAATCTTTGCTAGCAAGAATACGTGTATTAAATTCATTTTTTTTTTGGTTTTAAAAATTTTTTTTATTGTTTGTATATCTTTGCTTACAGAAATGCAGATGTAATGATCAATGTTGTGTCGTGAGTTCGGATAATCAAGTTGTAACATTTTGGGGCACACGTAATGGCATACCGGAAAGGGATGAAAACCATTCTACTAATAAGCAAGGAAATAATGTAAATTTTTTTTTAATTTATGATGAATCCCTTTAATTTCGTATCAGCTTGTAACATATTTTCTTTTATCAGGTACAATATCAACAAATGGATTTAGAATTAGGTAATAATACAGCCGCATTTACAAATTTCTTGGCTTCGGTATATAAATCTGAGCTGATATTGGAGCCACAGGATATTTTAGGGTATCTCAAACAAATTAACATTTTAAATAAATTGACAAAAAATTAATTACAAATTTCAGGCTGTACGCTTCGAGCGAGCAACTGGAAAAGGATTTTATGTTGTAATTAATGATATTTTTCCTTTGCCTCACAGTATTCTAATTCTGGTGGATACTACAACGCCTTTAGTGGCATCTATAGATGATTTACCATAATTATATAAGACACATACATACCTGTAAATAAATTCCTGCTAGTTTTGATAATATGTTTAGTTAATTATTAAGTACTGGCGTTGAGCAAATAGTGGAGCTAAGAGGTTCCGAATTTAAACTAATGTGGCGAACCAAATTGTAACTGAATATTGGAACCACAGTCCATTTATGAATCTTAAGAGTATGTTCTTCAGCAACACCAAACAATTAAGTTTGGTTAAGTAGGCAGGCCGCTGGGAAGGGAAAACAGTTGCCCAGCTCATGTTGGTCCATTTATGAAATAAAAAGAATAGTTGGAGTATAAAATAACAAATTAAAAAATAATAATAAATAAAATTTAAAAAATAAAAGTCAGAGTGGGATAGATTGCTGAAGGGTCTCTTATAAAAAACAGAGATTCTCCACTCTTCAATAGCTATGAAGAAAGTGCAGAACAGTCTCCTCTTACTCGTGATAAGCCGAACAATCTGTTATGGTTCCTGATGGTACAATGCCAAGTGATCACCGACACGACCAAACTTACATATATGTGAGCTGGAAAGCTTTGGTATTTTCTTCAATTTTCCACTGAGAGATATTCCGCTTCTAGCCAGCTCGTCAGCGATGCTACTGCTGCACCCATGCCCACTTATGCGTTTAAGAGTCACACTTACGTATCTCGTCATTTCCACTCTCTTGAATGTAGCAGTATACATTCCGTCATTTAACAGAAGCTAACTATTCGTTGTAATAAGAAAATCATCATCGAATATCGTGCAAAATGCCTGGCCGCCCTTCTCATAACAGATATTTCTGCCTGTGGGCTAAATAAATAATATGCTAAAATTGAAAATTTTAAAGTACATGCCACTATTAACGCTTTCTGCAACCCGCATATATACAAATGGATTCACAAGTTTACAAGAGTTTCGTTCTTTGCTTAAGACTCTGTGACAAAGGGTTTTGGGGTGGGTCCAGTAATCAACCAACCAGGAATCGTGCACCTGATCACCATAGTTACTTATAGTTGCTTCAGTTGGCATTATCCTCACAGCACCTGTTATTGACATTGCTTCCTTCGGTGCGAGCGATTTTCTCATTCAGAAGCTTATTAGACACGGATTCCACCATACTGAAGAGAATCGGTTTGATAACCATTTCGTAGAGCCATATTCCACCCTTTGGTTGAATACCACATGTTGTGCATATGACCTTTTGGCCCACATATATGATTGTGATAGCCTTTGCGGTCGTTACCTGGACATTCTCCTCCCTGGTAAGTCTGCTGTCCAATATGGCACCCAAGTATTTCGACGGACCATTGAATTACGGAAGAGTAAAGTTAAAGTTATTTAGCACTGCTGTACAGCTTCATTCAACCCAACAAATAGTCATTAGTGATTATCACAGATCTTGAAATCGTTGGATGTTTAGTGGTTTTTAATGTGAAGAAAATACAAACAGACTTTTGGTTCTGTTCACACATTGAATTTACCAAAGTAAATTTTACTTGGACTTTATTTGCAGAGCAAAATTGAGCGAATAGTTAATAAGAGACATCCGAAAGCCAGGGTTAAGAGAAATACATAAAAATGATACGAATTTTTACCCACAATTTTCGAATGCAAACACGTTTTATTATTTTTCAATGTGTATGATGGGGTATTTATTTTGTATTGTATGTGGGTGGGACGTTAACGAACGTCGAACAACTTAAGCTATTTTCTTGAACATACAATTACAAATGTACTACAGCTATTAAAATTTTTTTTAATCAAGATACTAACTAGAAGGTAATTACTGCTGACTTTTTTGTGATTTCTAGATACTTGTTTAACAAAATTCATTAAGGAATCTTGCAGAAAATCGAAAAAGTTTTTAAAAAAACTGCTAATATTTAACAAAAAGTTAAAAAAAAGGCGAACTTAAGACGTAGTTAATCAGGAAAAGCGATGAAAAATGTTTTAACATTTGAAAGCGATGATGACAAGAGTTGTTAGTAACGAGATGATACGGGTCCTCCATACCGATCTTGTCCGGGACGACTGCTGTTATACATTCCACTGCTACCACCACCGGTGCTGGGATAGCCGCCACTAGAACGTTCATTGTAAGTGCGATCATAGCGATCTTGCGATGACGGAATGGAACGCCAACTTTCATCTGCTGGACTGGACTTAGGCCAACCAGAAGCAGAATTATGCAAACTTGAAGATATTCCATTGTTGGAATACTTCGCCAGATGAGCTGCTGCCACCTCCCATGTGCGTTGACGACGATGGAGTCCACATAGGGTTGCTGCTTGAACTGGCTCCATAGCCAGATGAGCTATCGTAGCGCTTGCTGCTACTAAAATCATGGTTTTTAATCACTTACATATTCAATTAACTTCCAAAATTTACCTAATATCGTCCATCCGCCTGTAGCTATGAGAAGTGTTACGTTCATCGTAACGGCCACTGCCTACTGAACTCTTATGTAAGGATGAACTGGAATGATATGATCCTCCGCCAGCAACACCACTGCTCGATGAAGGTATGTGACGTATTTCAACTTCGCGTTTATAGTCATCACGAGACGATTTACTCGCCGAAGTGTATTCGTCGAGCACGCGTTTAGACGATGATGATGTCAAATAATCAGTGCTGCGTTTGTTATAATCGTCTGTACTACGTTTGGTAGGCACCACTTGATAATCGTCAATAGCCGAGCGCTTAGTAGTGGCGCTGCTGCTGCTGTAATCTATTCTCTTGTTGATGATGAGCTGTAATCATCAATACGTTTACTAGATGAAGTTCCGCTGTAATCGTCTCTCTTATGAGCACTGAATTGTTGGAAAACGTTTAGTTTTATAACATACTAATTTTTAATTTGCCCATTTACCTTCTCGAAGTAGCTAGCGATGCATCAAATCTTGGTGGAGGAGGTGCATCATAACGTTCTGAGGCTGAAGATCGTTTGCGCTCATCAGTATAACGATCGTCACTACTACGTTTAGCCAAACGTTTAATAGGTCATCACGTGTTTCCATGATTCTTTTTACAAAACAGCACAACACAGCCCACAAGTCAAGGAAACAAAACAAAAATGCAAGAGAAAATAGAAACAATATTAGTTAATGCCATCAAATTCCATGAAAAAATAAAACCCCACAAAGGGAACTGTAGTGGTAAACTAGTGGACTACGTCCAAGGAGTAACGAAAAACACACGCATTAAAAAAAGCATCTTTCTACAATTCGTTCGTAAACTTACACGAAGGATTTTCTTGGGAATGTCTAAATGAAATATTTATTTGTAGGCAAGAAGAGAGATCTGCTGTCTTCTTCGAAAATTAATAATCTTAACTACCGTAATTGCTGGCGAAGACATGATAACAAATAACTCTTGGTTATTTAAAACTAACGTAGGAATGATTAGTTTTTCAGGTGAAAAACATCTACGAATTATAAAATAAATATGTATATATGTATGTATATAAATATATGTTTTTCTTTTTCTGAAAAGTCGTGTGCACTTTACGCGTATTAAAGAAGCCTGGCTTTGATTTGTCTTGTTTTAACAATATAGCATACTTCATTTGTTGACGTTTAATTTCTAGGACGTTCCAATTCAAGTTTTTCACGCTCCAACTTCTGGCGCTCGCGTTCCAAACGCAACAATTCAGCCTTTCACGTTCCAGCGTTCACGTTCTAATGCCAATTTTCTACGTTCTTCAGCTAAACGAGCCTCTTCTTGACGCTGACGATCTCTTATTTCTCTACGACGTCTTTCTTCTTCACGTAATTCACGTTCACGTTCCCGCATGCGCTGACGTTCACGTTCTTCACGTATTTTTATAAGATAGAATTTCTCGTTGACGAATGCGATCTCGTTCCTGTTGCCGTTGATCTCGCTGACGATCATGATGACGTCCAATATTGCTGTTGCTATGAATAACACGATGTTTTGTGGATGAAACCTCAGAACGGGCTTTATCACTGCGATTCGGCTCTTTAGCATCATCTTTCTTATCTTTGTCATCTTTTGGCCGTGAAGATTTATCCCTATCATCTTTTTTAACACCATTTTCATCTTTCTTACCCGCATCACTTTTACGTTTACCCTCATCTTGTGACAATTTACCACCATCCTTGTTGGAAGATTTCTTATCATCATCATTCTTTTTGGATTCTGAACGCGATGAACCAGAAGTCTTGCCACCAGCATCTTTTGCAGCATTTGTTGAACTGCTACCAATTTCATTTTAGTACGTTCTACAGATATTATACGTCCATGCACTGGTGCGATGCAAATGCTCAATACAACGGCTGGCATCACCCGATGATGACATAGTCACATATCCATAACAACGTGTTCCAGGTGTACGAGTATTTGTCACTTGGCACCAATAACTTTTCCATATTTTGAGAAAATTGTCTTCAAATCACTGGCTCTTGTCAATGAAGACAACCCGGATACCCACAAGTTACGAGATGTATTCGACGAGTTTGCCGACGATGATTTACCACTGGCAGACTTTGAATTGGTGCTTGAGTTGTTGTTGGATGATTTTTCTGGAAATTCCATTAAAATATAACAGAGTAGAGAAATATGGTTGAGTTATTTATACATATTTGTTGTCTTAATTTTTCCTTTTTTTTTTCTTTCTTTCAATAAATTAAATTAGATTTGTATCACTGCCACTTTAGCTGAAACACTTTGATATTTATCAGTGTTTAAATTATTTTGCCTATACCTAAACACTTATTTTATTTTTAAGAACAAAATGTCTATGCAAGAAAGTGTGAATTTAATCATGATGAATTCAGTAGATGAAAATGTACCAGCACCTATAGATGAGAATATTTTTATAACAAAGATGAAATATGTTATTATTATTTCTGCATTACTTAGCAAACGGCAAAAATCGTTCTGCAAACTAAAATTATAAAAAAAAAATCTCACGTTGTAGTAGTTTTAGCGTTTACTGGTATGAAATCTCATCGAAGTATCGGCGGACGATATAAAATAGTTTGCGGCATCCCTGATCCAACTAAAATTTGAGGCACGCGTTCGACTGGGATCTGCTTTTCTGTGTTCTCATTCGCCAAACATATAAAATAAATTGTATGCTTATGTTTAGAGCATATAGAATAAATTAATTATGATATTTAATAAATTAATAATACTGAATTTGAATTTTGTATATGCTATAATTTTCTTACTGACTCAGCGCAGTAAAGTAGCCTTAGATATAATTTGTTTTGCATTTCAAGATTCATCCTGAAGCATCTTATTTGTTTAATCATCAAGTTACCTTTTCCAAGCTATAATTTCGAAATTTTACATTTCCTAATATTTTAAGCTGAATTCGAAAAGGTGTTGTATTAGATTAGCCAAAAATGCGAATCGAAAACAGCGCTTGCATATACGAAGCGGAATTGCCAATCAAAATAAATAGATGAGTCCTGTTCAATATTTCCACATTTCATTCTCGAGTTATTGAATATGTACAAATTCTTAATGATAGTACCTCGTAAAGCTGCCTTGAACCGCTCCAAATAGTGTGATAAGCACAGTTTTGTATTTCAGTATTTATTATGTGCCATCTCGTTCATAACTATAGTCAAGGTTTCACTTATTTCATAACTAGATTTGAAGAACTTTTCTGCTTAAAAATTCGCTCTAATAAAATTCTAGAAACGCCAACCAAGCATCATTGCATCTGATGTACACAAACGACCAAGCAGCCACAATAGATACATATATATATATATAAGCTCTGGAATAACGAAAACAATCGCAAAAGCCTAGCTAATATTTCCCAATTTCGTTGTGAGTATTCTTCCTAAGACCGGGCAGCATGACGTCATCTTAGTTCCCAATTGTCTGGTAAAACCTTGTAGTATTCGTGGATTTAGTGTGAGACTTCTCACTTGTTTATTAATAAATTTGTTTTCCTCCAAGGCTTTTACTCATTTGTCTCATTTCTTAACTTTTAAATCGAATCAAGGCCACCTTTCTGTTTAACTTAGAGCTCTAAGATGATTTAAGAATTACCCAGCATGATGAATATCAGGTGTTGGCGATGAACCGGCAATCCAAAATAGATATATGTCTTGAATATTTCTGAAAACTCAGCATAACTTTTTAATGTTTCACAATTCTATTCGGTACCAATAACAGGCATAGAATCATCCATCCATAAATAAAGGGTTTTAATTATCCTTGAGCTTCTCAATGTCTACTTCACTCAAATAAGAAATGTAGCAAACGTTCTCAATTTGCGGACGATGTTGCCCTTAAGTTCAATTGAAGTTTGGATACTTTCGTGAATGCGGCAGGCATGCAAGTTTTGTAACTGATATGTAATTACCTGTTGCGAATGAACTGTCACTAAAAGCGTTATTTATTCGTATGATTATCAACAACCCTTTACTGCAGCGAAGCCAGATTCGTTCATTAAATATTTTTTTGCAACGATATTTCTAGATTAAAAGCACATATTTATATCCTTATGGCACTGCAAGTACTTTTCTTACACAGCATATTTCATTCCAATGCTCTTCCATTCCCACACCCAACAAATCCAAGCTAATTGAAATGTCCACGTATAAACTTGTTGCAACAAAAATTTATTGATGCGTCAGTTACTATTGCATATACGAAAGTACCCTTTATTAGCAAGTAAAATTTATTATCGAATAGTATACGACATATCGGTGTTTCCATAACCATTTTGTATCTTTTAGTTTGCATAAACTTGCTTATATGTTCCGGTAATGTAAATAAAGTTACTTACTATTTCATATTTTTAATTTCGAGTCTTTAATTTCTTCATTTAAATACATAAACTTCAAATGTATTGTTATAAACATCTTTTCGATTATCACCTTGAAATTTAATTAAAAAGATTAGCAACTTTTCCACTTTGAAACAATAAAATGTTGAGGTGTATGTCCAAGATTTTTATAACGCAAGTATGTTATTTTTTTTCCGATAAATCCATTTTGTTTCTACAGTTTGAAATATTTAATAAAGTTGTACTTTATTATGCTGAATTTATAACATCTTTGGGTCCTGAGTTGGATAAAGTTGTTGCCTAAATTCACACTTTCTTGCAATTATGCACATTTGTCTATTGTTTCTATTCTGATTTAACACTGTCACTTTCTTACGTTTAAATGTATTCATAAAATACATAATTGAAAGATTTGAAATCAGTTGCCTACTTATTAATACAAGTTACCTTTTGTCTTTGGATTTTGATTTTCACTGAAACAAAAAAAAAAAAAAAAATAATATAAAAATAAAAGAAAAAATAGAAAATGTATAAGAATATTTATTGTAATAAAATTATTATGTATTTTTATTTAAGAATTTTAAAACTAAATGATAGTACCGGTGTCACTGCTTAAGATTGAGGATTAAATCAAGTTTAATCTTTGTACTGAATGAGGAAATAATCTAAGAATGTAAACGACTATGGTTTATTTTAAAGTAAAGTACGGACAAAACAAACAAGCGTAACATAACAAACAAGTTCAACGAAATAATGATCAAAGCTCTGAATGAATAATTTCGGTAACAGTTTAATCATGAGACTTCTATATATCGGAGTGCCTTTGAACCGAAAAATCTTCCAAAAGCGCGTGTATTTTATTTTTGGCAGATAATAATCGATATCTCGATTGGGTTTCATGTACAAGTGTACATTTTTCGTGGACTACGATTGTGACTCACGGGAATAAATAGGAATATGTAACATTATTTGAACCCCAAAAATTTTGAAAAATCTTTGCTAAACTATAAACATTTGCCATATGTAAGAAAGTTCATAAAATTTCGGGTATCAAAGCTCAAAAATCTTTCGCAAAAGTAAATTAATTTGTATTTTAAAACAACTAAATTGAAAAGTTTATGATTAGCTGAAGACATTAAAATAAAAGCTAATTGAGACTAAATGTTCCAGCTAGAACAAGAGTCTATTTATTAGGTCAATACAAATTGCATAAATAAATTTTGTTTATATAACTCAGATCATGTAATTACTATACCTTTTTATTTTAACTATCTCACTCTAAAAAAAAAACACAAAATAATAAGATATGAAATGATCTTATAAATCAACTTTGATTAGAACTTTAAGATGCAAGTTGATTTAGTAGAATAACATTTTTTGTTAGATCTTCAAGATAATTCGTTTGTAAAGGTTGTTATCTGTTTATCGTGACACATTTTTCTTTGTCATTGGAAAACAAAATTGCAACGAATTAATGACATATGTACACATTTAACCTCATAAATATTAATTAAGCTATATGTTGAAAATGCAATAATTATTTGACTTACTCATCTTTTTCTCACCAGATTTATCATCTTTCTTTTATCAGATTTTTTATCATCTTTGTTTGACGATTTTTCAGATTTAACATCTTTTAAAGAGCCCTTGGCTTTTTGATGTGAAACGACTGAAAAATAAATAATGTTAAAAAAATTAAAACTTCATTTACAAAGTAAAGTAGTTTATTGAAATTTGTGTAACTGGACTATATACACATGTACATACATACACGACACTCATGAATATTTTTTTGTTCACTTTTTAAAGCGATAGTTCTTTAAAATGTTAAATGCCAATAAAGTTGTTAATATTATCACGAACATATGTAAATACACACGGCAGTACTCAGAAAATTTTTAAAATTTTCCGATATATCGATATCGGCGATATTTTACTGTCAATACGCCGATATTTCTTATATATTTTTCTTTAGCGTCTTTTGAACAAAATATTTAATTTTCAACTATTTTCTTTTTGCATAACATAATAAGATTTTCTCTTTTCTTTTTTATTCTAAATTTTCAAATAAGTTCTGTCGCATCTGAGAGACTTTTTTCCACTGCAGGTCAGTTTCAAAAGGATTCAAGAAATCGTCTTTCTCCGCAAAATTTGAGAACACTTTGTTTTTTTAACAAAAATCTTATTAATATCAATTTTCAATATTAATCATTTGCATTGTTGTTTTGTTAATTTTAATTTAATTTTAACATTTCAAATTCAATTTGTTGTCTTTTAAACTTTATTAATATTAATTTTAAATCTTGAACCAATCTAAACTGAATGCCATCGTTTATTTTGTAAAATCATAAATATTGCAAACGTTTTTGTTTGAAAATCTTAATGATTTTAGAAAATAAACAGTATCTATTCAGTTTGAATTGGCTCATTAATAATATCTTACACTGTTATTTTGTGCGAAACAATAATTTTTTTGTTAACATGAATTCAATTCTTTTTTTTAAGTCTTAATATTATCAATTTTAATTCTTGAGCTGCAGTTAACTGAATGCCATCGTTTTTTTTTTTTTTTGTAAAATCATAAATATTACAGATATTTTGTAGTTTTAGAAACTGAAATGTATTGAAAATTTTGATGATATGAATGGCTCATTAATAAACACTGTTCTTTTGTATAATAAAGAATTACTCTACTTAAATTTGGTTAATTTTTACTTGAGCTCAATTTCAGTAAGCGTATCGGTATCGGCGATATTTATTTTAAATATCGGTATCGGATCGGCGAAATACATACATATTTATTTCCTACATTTTTAATTTGTTTGCCAGGCTCAAGTTCATTTCTAAATCATTATATGTGCTTTAATACAATTAATACCCACTGAATACAGCCAGCAAGTTCCTACCGGATTGATTGGAATTTTTAATATCTATTTCCATAAATATTTTTTTAATTTCATAAAATTAAAACATTGGCACTGGCTTAGATAGTGGAAGGGGCCAAAGACCACCAGACTTTTGAACCAAACCACCCCATCCAACCCAAACCTTTTTGCATTATCCCACCCCAGGATAATAGCCCTACTACGCTAATGAGCACTGTGTTCATGGAGCTAGAGCCTTAAAATTTGTGAATGGCGAAGAGCGCCGGTTTGCTAGTTTTATATGTAATAAAACAAAACAAAATTCTACTTCATTAACTTTCTTTGATTAGTTTATGCTGGCTATACACAATGCAATCTGCTTAAGCAACGAGTTTCATAATCAAATCGCATGGTTTGACAAACACGCTGCAACCAACATTGAAATCATAAACGCAAAATCAATTTACGCTTTTTTGTATTGTACAGTACACTCCATGAGAGTAGTTGGGAAGAAAAATGAGTCGTCAGCTAAGTCATAGGTTGCAGCATTACTTTTCTTTTATATTTGGCACTGTTAAAATGCCATATTTCAGGTAAACTTTGTATAAATTAATAAAATTTATCCATGTTCATTTTCCAATCGCCATTTTATTGTATTTAATTCTGCTCCGTGCTTTATTTAATGTAGGTCGTCAGTTTGCCTGTTTCAATGAACTAGAGATAAAAACATGAAACGATTTGCATCAATGCATATCTCAAAACCTCAAAATATTTTACATGATAAATCTTCAATGATATCCGAAAATGAAATCGTAATCACGAATACACACTCATACAATCTACAATGATATTTGCTAGATTTCTAAAACGCATTGCATTGTTTGTAGCCAGCATTAGTGTATGCCACATTGTCACGAAAAACAAATGAGTATGACCGAATGTTTCTTCAAATTTTATTTTTTTTACTTTAATAAACAAACACTAAACTGCAAGCTTTTTGCTTGTTTGCGGAAACACCCAGAGCTTGCGGCAGGAATCGAAACTGCGATCTCGTGACTGTTGAGCTCTATCCCCTCAGCCATCGAGGCAGATAAATGTATTACACAACTGCATGATGTGTAAATTCTTCAAACATAAAGCTGCACATGTATATTTATTAGAGATTTCAGAAATATGGTACAAGATAATCAACGAAAATTATAGCAATGAAAGCGTAGGCACGTATTAATTAAATGTTATTAACATCAAACAAATGGAAAGTAACACATCAAAAAGTTATTAGTCATAATATTCGATTGTGCAGAGTTGTCTTATATTTTTAGAATCAAAGCATAATAATAGGTACTTACGTAAGGGATTACTTACCAGTCTTTTCTTTATCATCGGGAGCCTCATCGTGCAATAGTTGTTGTTCATCTTCGCCAATGGTCAAATTAATGCCTTCTTCGTTATCGTTATTTCCGGCATCACCGTTTGCTTCATCTTCATTATTTAACATCTCCTCTGATTCATTATTTGCATTTTCACCATTTTCATTATTTTCATCGTTTTCATTATATTCTTCTTCGTCCTCTATGTCATTTACTATGACACATTCATCATCTACATCTCCAACCTGATCTACTTCATCATCGTTATCATATTCATCATTTTGGGGCTCTTCTTCTTCGTCAATTGGTTCTTCCTTTATTTTAATTTCTTCGACGGGATCAACTTTTTGCGACTTTTTTGTAGTTTTTTCTGTTGACGCAACTTTTACGGCTAGCTTCTTTACTTGTGCACCTTTTCCAGTACCAAAGACATATTTAAGTGGATCTAGGCCTTCTCCCTTCAGGGCCTTAAAATTAAAGAAAAAATTATGTGTTATTTCATTTATGGATAAAATAGTGACGCTTAGATAAAACAGATTATCAATATGTATCTACCTTTTCCAATCGAGCAATCAGCACCGATTTCGGACCTATCGTGTCCAATTTTCTACTTTCTAGCTCATCTTTTTAGATCACATACTGTAACTCATTTATCTTTTTTCCTGATTCACCCATCGTCAACTTTAATAACCTATTTTATTAGGCTTTTATCAACACACTTATTTAATAATGCGATTTACTTTTATTTTCAATCTTGAGTAAACTTTTAAATTTGTCTAGTTTTTCACAGTCTACGACGATGTAGGAAAAATTTTTTATCAAGAATAAAAATGGCGTCGATGAAAAAGTGATACATTCATCCAGTGCTACCAAGTTTTGCTTTCATACTAATGAGTTATAGGCTACACCAGGGTACCTTTAAAAATTAATTGTACCCTGATCTACACAAACCATATCATTATATATATGTTGTCATATATACATATATGAGATATGTCTACTAAATGGGCTTAAACAAAAAATTAATTTAAATATTAAACTCAAATAATTAACACTTTCGACATATAGCTAACGACTACAATGTGTCAAAAATAATATACAGCAGTTGTCATATTGAAGAGGGCGTACTTACACTGTATCTTGACCACCGCTAGCTGCCATCAATTAAATCTAATTATTGCAAGAAATAAAACTAAGATATTTTCTATATAAAAAACCTATGTGGGTATAATTTAGCTCTGTATTCCTATATATGAATGGCCTATATGTTATTAAAGCATGTATTTATTGGTGAATTAAATTTGACAGAGTTTCAACATAGTTGTGGGTCAAGGCGAGAGAATTTGATTTATGAGTTATAATAGGTTGTGATTGACACTATATTAATGCAGAAATAAAAATATTTTTATGTAAGCTTTCATCCAATCAAATGTTTTATTCTATGCAATGATGAAAAATATATCTACGTAGTAGGAATCATTTTACATAAAATCTGGGTACACTTTAACCGATAGCACGAATGACAACTTGGGTACTCTTTAGCGATGACATCTGGCCGCCATATTGCTCTTTCTTTCTTTTTCTGACCACGTTCTCTATGAGTCGTAAGGAAATAAAATGAGCCTCACAATTTCTAAAAACGCAAGGCAATTTATTAATAAAAAATTTTTAAAATTAGTTTTAGTGTGTTTCGTGCATCTAGTGAAAATATATTAGAACTAAGATGTGATAAGGCTTAATACTAAAGTTAGTTGACAGCATAAGTTAACCTCAAAGTTCAAGTGTATATATTTTGTCAAAGTTAAAATAATGTATGTTGGGATTTACGTGCCTTTTCGTTTCTTTTTTATAAATAAGTATTGGAACACAATTGATGAATGTCTTCTTTTTAGTTTGTTGCCGATGGCATGTTTAAGGCTGAATTGAACGAGTTCTTGACTCGTGAACTCGCTGAGGATGGTTACTCCGGTGTTGAGGTACGTGTTACGCCATCTCGTACAGAAATCATCATCATGGCCACCAAAACCCAACAAGTTTTGGGTGAAAAAGGTCGTCGTATTCGTGAATTGACCGCTATGGTACAAAAGCGATTCAACTTTGAACCTGGCCGTATTGAATTGTATGCTGAAAAGGTTGCAACCCGTGGTTTGTGCGCTATTGCTCAAGCCGAATCCCTCCGTTACAAGTTAACAGGAGGTTTGGCCGTCCGTCGTGCCTGTTATGGTGTGTTACGTTTCATTATGGAATCTGGCGCCAAGGGTTGCGAAGTGGTTGTGTCTGGCAAATTGCGTGGTCAACGTGCTAAGTCTATGAAATTCGTTGATGGTCTCATGATCCACTCTGGTGACCCATGCAACGATTATGTTGAAACCGCCACTCGTCACGTCTTGTTGCGTCAAGGTGTTTTAGGTATCAAGGTCAAAATTATGTTGCCTTATGATCCTAAGAACAAAATTGGTCCCAAGAAACCATTGCCTGACAATGTATCTGTTGTTGAGCCTAAAGAAGAGAAAATCTATGAAACGCCTGAAACCGAATACAAAATGCCCGCTATTGTGCCCATCTATGATGAAGCTGCTGAAATCTAAAATGGTGATTTAAGTTCTTAGATAAACAATTCTTTGTAAGAATTACAAGCATAATTTTATGCTGGGTCATGTAAATTTTTTTAAGACAATTTTGATCTTTTCAAAATAAAATAAAATTTTAAATTTAATTGAATTTGTACATTAATTTAGTTTTGTGATCGGTGGAAATTCAAAAGCGGTAATATAATAGTAACTGCATATGTACAAAGTGAGCTAGCTCATGAACAGATTTGATATGGAGGGAAAAGCCACTGGAAAAACAAGTCTTACATCCCATTCTAAAACCTTCAGAACACATTTTGAACAATTCTGTGGCAAAAAGGAATGAGTGCTTAAGTCAACCGGAATTTGAGATAATGTCATTGCAAACTTCATATATTCAAAAGTACCCATAGGCAAAGTTTTTATTATTTTGTGCGATCTTTCTGGAAGTTTATAGCAAAGCTGCTTATTTTTTTATCTATTTTAATGTGCAATATCGAGAATAAAAGCTTGAATAAAAATATTTGTTATCAAATAGTGGGATGATATAGGTATTCTTAAACTAATAAAATCCCTAATAGAATTGATTTCTCCTTAGAACAGGACTACATATTTAAAATTGACTTAAAATTTAAAATTGCCTTAATGCAAAACCAAACCGTGTAATTATTGTACGCCAAATAATTGGTTTTTACAAATTTATCGTTTTTGAAAATCGGCTTAGAAACCGCTTCTGTAAAAGAATTTTGCTTATAAAGAGGAAAACATATATATATATATATATATATATATATATATATATATATATATATATATATATATATATATATATATATATATACGCATATTTGTAAGACTTTTTAAAATTCTCTCCTTTTGTCAAAGAACTTGCCAACAGGCTTAAGACTCATCATATTTTATAGAAATCGGAAAATGAACTTCTATACAACTGCTGATTATATAAACCGATTTTGAAATACATAATTTTGTAATATTTGTACATGTGTAACTGTATACAAATATTTGTGTCTAACGATTAACTGATAATAAACTGAAATGTTTCTTTTCATATTCGTTTACGTACGCTAATCTGGCAACCTTTCTTCTATCTGCTTTTTTATTAGTCTTCGTCGCGATATTGTCCGGTTAACATGCAGCATAATAAAGTTTGCAATTTTTATAGTTTTTAATTGTGATTAATTGTATTTGCAAGTGTTTAACATGTTTTCTTATATTGCTAAAGAGGTTGAAGCTTTAATTTGTTTCTATATCAAAGTGAAAAATAATGTTTCACAATGCAGCAAGTGCATGTATGCATATTCGGTGTATATCAGTGTGTGTGTGTGTGTTTAGTAAATCAAAATCATTGCTTTACAAATATCAATGATAAAGAAATTAAGTAAAATAATGTGTATCAAGTCTATAAAATGTTGCTGTTGAAATGTTATAATTGCTTAGAAAATCTTTTGTGTATTTCCATGCTTACATAAAAAATTTGCGCCGAAAAAGTAACGAGGAAAAGAGAATAGCAGAAGCAACACGGCGAATTCATTGCAATAAAGCGAATTCGTCTTTGCTTGGCTGCGGTGCCACTTTATTTATTCGTGCCACCAGATGAGTTTTGTGAAATAGTAGAGCCAAGCTTACTACTGAATATAATTCAAAGTAATAACCAGGAAATAATAAAAAGTAAAACTACGGCAACGTACGTGTTTGAATATAAAATATTTCTAAAATAAAATCGTGTGTTTATAAAATGTTTAAATTGTGGTTTCAGTTAAATATATCAATTTAAATTAAATCAAGAGAAAAGGTATTTAAAAAGCTAAAACAAAATATTAGCTGCACTTACAATATTAAAATTGTGGTAAAATATCTTTCTTAATAATTTTAAAATTTTTAATAAGCTGATTTGCAGTTTATGATGCGTATAAAGTAAATAAATTTCTCTAATTTATCGTCAGAAAGAAACAAAAAGGAAGACAGCCAGCCATTATTGCTCCAATATACTTAGTACATGGTGAGTAATTTTTAAGTTGATCAAGTTTATAAAATATATTAAAACAATAATTAAACTTATTTAAAAGATTTGCTGAGTTATAATAAACCAATGAGTTAATAAATAAATAAATATAAATATTTTTTAATGAAATGATGATTAACATGTCTATTCGATTCATATCAAAAATAAATATCTATCTATGTGCATTATGCCACATACTTTGCCCATGGAATCGATATACTAGACATTTTATTTACAATTAAAACCAAAAGAGAATTGAAAAGAAAATATTCTAATAATATATCAGTATTTTCATAAATTATGAAATGTAATGAAGCAGCTTTAAAAGAAGTAGATAATATTATTTTTAGGTAGAATAACACCATTTTTAAAAAATAATGCTATATCGTCTTTAAATTAATGAACCGAAATTTTTAGTGTACTTTATGTTACATACATCAATCGTTTTTATCAATACACAAACTCATTATAAATAGGTTCATAATTCCCTTCTTTATTATTACTCGAATAAAAATTTTTATGACTATTTCATTCTAGTAAAAGTTTGTAATCATTGAACTGTAACAAAAATACTATAAAAATTTTACATGAACATTTATGTGACTCGTATAATAACGTGCAAGCGTTCTTACATCAGTTAATTTATTATTTGCGAAATCATATAAGTTCTATAAAAACCGCCCAAAGTCCAAAGAATTTGAAACTATTTATACCAAATTTATTGCTTTGCTAATGAAAAGCTTCTAAATTACTGGCTAGAGGAATACTGAGTTTGTATCACAATGCAAACACTTTTCGTTCTGGGTTTGTTTTTTATTTTCTAAGGCAAAATATAATCCCTTTAATTTTGCTAACTTCATCATCTTTTCTCAATTCCTCACTAATATTTTTAATAGATAAATTATTAAAACAATTTTATAGCCTATTCTAGTTTTTTTATTGTTTCATTACCATACAAAGATTGTTTTATAAATGAAATTTTAATTTTTTGTTACATTTATTTCTTGTTTGTCATACACAAAAGTCAAATGTTACTTGCTTAAAGTGTATATAATTTTTCTTTCAAAATACATATTTAATAATTATATTAAATTATAAACTGTAAGAAAGGTTAAAAAATGCATAATTCCTTACATTTACTATTACAATTAAATTAAGTTTTATTATTCTTTCTTTCAACTTTGTGATGTTGAGACATGATTAAATTTATTTGTTTTAAAATTTTCATTTTCTTAGAGGTGGGCTAAAGGTTGCAACTACCAATTATTGAATCTATGTGTTAAATAGTTTATTTTGTGCTCTTTACTTTTTTCACATACACACATTTAAAACAAACGCTTATAGTAAAGATTTATTATTTATTTTTATAGATAAAGCTATGAATGTTATTTGTATATGCGACAGTGCATGTAAGTGTGAGGGTGTGTGGGTTAGTATTTTGTTTGGCAAATGCAATGTTTTAAGAGACAGCAAGAAACTATGGGCATACAAATTCAATTTACAGTGAACAATGTTGTTTTAACATGTTGACAAAATATCTTATTTTCCTTAGCTGTAGCCCAGGCGAATCAATTGCTGGCGGTTTTGCCAGCACAGTTGACATTTCTATGCTGTATTCATTTTATTTTAGTTTGTTAAAATACATAATGCATGCAAAATTTCCAAGCAGTGCTGCTACGCACCAGCTTATTTTGTTATACAAATAGGACAACAACTTATACCCTGTCTTGACTAGCAAATTATTTGTTATAACAATGAACAAAACGTCGGTAAAACTGCTAACAAGAATTTGTTAATGTCTTTGGGATGAGAGAACGTGCTGACAATATTGCTTTGAAAACCATAATATTCCATTTTTTTTGACGTAAATAAAGTGAAAATGACATTTGATGTAGACATTGTTGTTCAAACAGTTGTTTTAACAACGGTGGCATAACAATAACAAAACAGTAAAACAAACAATTATTTGACAGTTGTTAAAACAAATAATTTGCTAGTCAAGACAGGCGTTAGAGTTTAGACTACCTGGCATTAATTTCCTAATTCATTGTCGTTTTAATTATTACTTATACATATTTTCATTGCCTAATTATTTGTTTTGCCTTTATAAGTTCAATTTACTAAATTTTGCTTTTTTCATTATCGACATCAATTAATATATTTTTGGGGTTTTTGCAATACTTTTCCTTCCAGTTGGTTTTATTCGTAATATATTCTTTTCGTATATGTGTTTCGATGCAACTTACAGCACTTTTTCAGGACAAAGTTTTGAGCAACACAAACTGCTTGGACCAAGAAGTTTATTTAAAACTATATGATAAAAATTCAACTCAAATCTTACGAATCACTTGAAGTAAATAGTTCTAGTTAATGAAAAAGCGTAAAGAATATTCTATTTAATGTAGTTTTCATTAAAACACAAATTATCTTATATTGTTTTTGACCTGAAATCGTGTTAACTAAGTGCTAATAAAACAAAATCGTTTCCCATTATGGTCTAACATAATTTCATATCTAAATCGTGGATTTGTCAACAAATTTTCCAAATGACTGTTAAAACGAGCTGGTTTACATACAACTCATTTTAACAGGATATAAAGTAAATTTTTCACAATGCTTGTTTATATGATCTTAAGCATTAAACACATTTAACACAGCAGACCACACAAACACCGACTGCATAAATAGAATACACACATTCATATGGCAACAATTATCTTGACAACAGCATGTCAACATCGACTACACTAACACCGCTGTAGCTGTCGTCAACTTAGATATAATTCTATTCTTTTTATTTTTTTGGCGACAACACAAGTTAGTTCTAGTTCACACATGAAATTTTTCTAATTTCATTTGAAACTTTATTCGTGT